>APFE031685980.1:0-32272 GCA_000404065.3 Pinus taeda
TTTGCCTCTTGAGAGATGGATACCAAGTTCTGCTATATCACTGAGTGGTAGTTGAGAAATATCTCCTTTCCCCATCATATTTAAGATATCTATCCATTCATCCCTAATGGCTTTTAATAAGAGGGCTTTTAAGGTCTCATCGTCCAAGGTGCTCATTTTTGCTCTTTTCAAATTATATTGGAATCTTTCAAGTAAATCTTCTAAACTCTCATCTTCTTTTTGTATCATCTTGAAAACCTCGTCCTTGTGGTTAGTAGGCATACAATAATCCAAATATCTATCCAAAAAGGTTTGTTTCATAACATCCCAAGTCCTAATGGTTTGAGTTCCTAACCCCATGAACCATCTCAAAGCTTGATCCTTTAATGTTGAAGGGAAAAATTTGAGTTTTTGGGAGTCATCTAGATAGTCATAGGTTCGACATACCACTTCAAACTCAAATAAGAATGTTTCAGGATCTTCAGATCTCAATCCATGGAAATTAGGGAGGACAGATGGTGATATATTTTTCATGGTGGCTCTGGAATCCTCATCAACGATAGGGAATCCAAATGAATTATCACCATCTCTATTTCCTCCTCCAATGGGACCTCTACCACCTCCATTGTTGCCTCCTCCACCTCCTCTACCTCTACCTCCTACTTCTTCTTCTGCCATGGCGGTTCTCCTAGAGTCTTCAAGGTCTCCTGGTTCTTCTACAAAAGGTGAATAAGAAAAGATATCTCCTTCTTCCTCAGATGTTTCTACTTCCTCAATTACAATTGGTCTTTCTGCAAAAGGAAGGGAAGAGTCTCCTCCTAGTTCAAATTCGATAGAAGGTGTAGGAGAGTCCACTCTTGGATTTTGAATAGGAGTACTGGTTGGGGATAAGGGAGGTGTTTCTTGTCTCTCTCTTGAAGCAGATGGACTTGTAAAAATTGAACCTCGAGCTAAAAACCTTCCCCTAGAATCTCTAGCTCTATGCATATCATTTTTTTTTATATTTTTTTTTTCTTCAAGTCAAGTTAATAGTTCTTTTTCTGATCTTCCAGTTCACTCAGAGTGCAAGAAGAGAGCATACTCAAGAAACTATCAAATCAATAAATTTCTCCTTTCTGATCCTCCAGATCACTTCAAAGTGCAAGAGGAGAGCATACTTAGATGGGTTATTAACTTCTTTTCTTGAAAAATTTCTTTTATGTTGTTTTTTTTCTAAGTATAGCTACTTAATTTCACTTCCCCGGCAACAGCGCCAAAATGTTTAGTCAATTTATTGTTATCTAAATTGCTAGTATTAATTGTCAACCCGGGGCTCGTAAGCTGATGAAGTGAGGGTGTACTATATGTACTTAAGTAACTTCCTTAGAGCTTTTGTTGTTTTTAGGGGGGTTGTTTTGTGAGTGACTTATCTTCCTAAAATGGAATGATGATTATAGACAAATGAGTGCAAGTGTGTGAAAGTGATTTCTATATGAGTGAAAGTGTGTGTGATGGTGATTTCTAATTGTTTGCTGAACTTGTAAAGGAAAAGACTTGAAAAGAATGAATAAATCAAAATGACTTGAAGGTAAATAGCTTGAAAGTAAATGACCACAATCTAATGGCATTAGTCTCTATCCATACTGCTGCAAATAAAAGAAATAAGAAAATCACTTCAAGGATTGATATTAATGATAATCTCCTTCTAACGCTCCGTTTCTACTGCGTATTTGCAATAAAACATGATGAGAAGGGAGCTGAAAACAAATCCAAGAATTGATAAAAAACTCTAATCTACTTTAATTGACAAATTGTAACACTACTAGACCTTTTCCAACATACTGCTCCTACATGTATGATTGTGTGTAAGCAAGTGGGAGAAAGTGTTAGTATCACAAGCCAAATCTACTTAAGTACAAGCTGCAATTAATCAATATTCTGTTCTCTTGAAAGATAAGCTATTCATGATAAAGAGAGCATAAACTAGTTAGCATCCAACTTGTAAAACTATGCTAAAGCTAATCTAGAAAAAAAAACAGAGTAAAGAGGACAGCATAATGAATAAGACAACTGCAACTACCATTAGACATTAAGGCAAATACACACACAAATCCCGGGCTAAAAGAAATCTGCAAGAAAATAACACTGATCAGCTTGAAAGAAAGGAAAGCAAATAAAAGGAACTATACATGCTTAAGGAAATAAAAAAGTAAAGAAAATGCTACTGCACATAAGATACTTTACAGTGGCACAAATGAGCAGGGGCCCTCTGTCCATTCAGCCACAAAGAAAACTCAGAGATCTGGAAACTTCAAGACAATGCTGAGTCTACTTCTTCATTGCAGAAAATATTTAAAACAGAGTGCTAGAATAGCACTTTAAAAACAGAGTTTGGAATGCTTAAAAATATAACAGAGGTTCATCAAATACAACTCCTAAAAAGCTTAATAAGCGTACACAGACGCAGCTATTTATAGAAGTTTCTAGGATAGCTTATCCGTGCAACTAAATAACTGAAAAGTAAATGACTGTTTATGCGTTTCCAGGTTTCTTTGGCACTTCATGCGGCTGCGTGGACGAGGTGGTGGTTCTGTCGTCATGGGCAATAAATCCCAGGCTGGATCACGTCCCCTGCCATCTGTAAAACGTGGACAAATCACCGTTTAGGGTGACGTGACCAAACAGCGCACAATCACCGCTAAACTGCCTTGAGTTGACCGTGACTTGCCCTGCTTTGACCGTGGACAAAGATGATGTGGATGGCCGGAAAAATAGGACAGGAACCTTGAGCATGATGACACCTAAGTGCCCATGTGGCTCATCTAGCAAACCGACACATGGAACATAGAGTTTAACAAAATGGGCTGCAGGATGTTCAGATAGCTGCAGGATCACCAGAAAGCTGCAGGATCACCAGAAAGCTGCAGGATGCCTGCAAGTAAGTCAAAATCTAAACAAATAGTCATCCATTAGAAAAACTTACTTAATCATGCTTAATAACATCTAATGTAATGATCTGGGTTGTTTTATGGTGAAAATGAGGCAAAAGATAAGGAAAGATAAGGGAAGATTGAGGGAAATGGTAGAAAAGTAGGTGTAAAGTAGAGGCTCTACAGATGCCAAAGAAGACAACGAAGTCTGTGCTTTTACTTTTTGTTAATGCAGAGGTTTCCAGGCTGGTACAATGGCGGATTCCAGGAAATTGGGACGTTAATTCCATGTGAACAGACAACCATGAGTCGATGATTAGTAAATCACGTGTTCTTTAAAGTATTGTATTCTCATTTTATCATGAAGTTGGAGCAATCCAAAAGGCTGCGGAAATTGCGCCAAGAACGTGAGCGAGGTTGAGGATTGTTGAAGAGGCATCGAGATGATGAAGATGCCGACAATGTAAATTTTGGGATCTGTAGATGGCGACGGCGCTGCTTCTGGTAATGGCGATG
Organism: Pinus taeda; assembly: GCA_000404065.3. NCBI lineage: Eukaryota > Viridiplantae > Streptophyta > Pinopsida > Pinales > Pinaceae > Pinus > Pinus taeda. The sequence goes on from APFE031685980.1 coordinate 3,405, forward strand.
TGAAGAAAACAAGAAAAATGGAATCCCTTTTCATCAAAGGGGTATCCTCATTTTCATCACTTATTCAGCCTTTAGCTGAATGCCAGGTTCAATGCCATCTTCTTCTCTGCAACCATAAACCTCATCACAAATTTCAAATCAGAAAAACCATCTCACCTCTTTAGGTCTTGCATGATCGTTTCCTCCTTTCTCTTCTGCCAATCTGTTCACTGCATTTTTGTAGCTTACACATCAAGTTTAAAACTCTGATCTTCATTTCATTTCTTGTCAGTAAAACTCAAATCAAAATTCAAAACCTGCATTTCCAATTTAGATTTACACACTTCCACAGCACATATGCGTCTTCAAACTCAAACTCAAATCTTGTATATGCGCCTTCAATATTAGATTCAAAGACCAATCAAACAAGTGCGCCCCTATTTACATTCAACTCAGAACAAATTCGGATTCCCATATAAAGCTTGACTAAATAATGCCATAGCGAGTATTTATTAGATCTGCACCTTTTAACATATCACAACAGCGCAATAATATATATGGATATGCTAACAAAAGTGATTACCTCAACAACGCCGCTGCAATTCACCAATTGACTCTACCTGCTCACAAGTCGAGGTTTAACCATTTCTTCATGATCTGCACCTTTGATTTCTTCAAATGTTTCGACAGTGATATGCACGAGGCTTCTGCCAGCAATTTTATTCCTCTGCAAAATTTTGTCTTCAATTCTTTTCAAAAAGCTTCATACAGAGCCAAGCTCTGATACCAAAAATGACGCAGCCCAGGCCTCTCCCGGGCCACAACTACCAAGATCTCTGACAACCAAACATATAAAATCTTGGTTCACGGCGATTTGAAATCTCATGATTTATAACAGCTCCCTTAAAAAAGACATATCGAAATTCGACTTGCGCACCCTTTAATAATGGAAATGCTCATCTATTACAATGCCTTATATGTATCCACAACAAACTATATATCTACTCACGGTATGATTACGAAAGAAAAGGTTCGTATGGAGATATTACCATCCTTACTATATGTAAGACTCGTTATCTATAGAACTGTTCTCTTCTTTTTCTGCGATTTAGATCTCTGCACCCTCCATACAATTCCACTGACGCATAATCAACTCGGTGATCAATTCAATAGAGGTCTTCTTCAGCGAACTGATCTAATTAGATGCAGCATATACCTCCAATTGCACCGGTCAATTCAATCAACTGCTCTCCACTTCCAATATGCCGGCCTGTTGATATATTTTATCACAATTCATATATAATCATTTCAAATTTGGAACTCGCACCCTTTACAATACACGCCTTCACTTCTTTGATCGGATGCAAGGCGACCTTCCTCGTCTTCATTTGGAGATGGCGATGGTTATGGATCGCATTACCATGCCAAAGGCGCACCTTTCTCTTGGACTTTCCACTGCACACATTCCCCCTTTACGCTGACAGATGGATACATATAGATATACGCTGATCACAACACAACCGAAACTACAGATGTCACCACCACGCGTGTAGGAAAAAAACTCGATGTCCACCATCTGTCATTCGATGCGCGCACACCATAATTGCATTCAAAGAGTAAAACAAAGTCTCGCCCTTTCCTCCGCTCCAAAGTTTCGATCCGATCCAAATTGGAATCGGAGATTTCCAGAACTGAATGTTAGTTGAATTATCACCGATCTACAACGTCGATTCGGACTTTCGGTTTTCATACAATTCTGAATTAAATTGAGAATTAATTTAACTCCGCTCCATAAACATAGCTTTGATTATGGCGTTCCTCCATTCTGACATCGCCCCACTAATCATACATATGGCATCCATAACGAAGCTTCAACCATTATTAACGCCATTCCACCGGTTAATAAACAGCAGTTGTATGCGCCTTCGACTAGGAACGATCAACAATGAGGATAAGGTCTCAAACAGATGCGATAACCTTCAAGTATAATTTCGCATATAACCAGAGATGGAAAAAGATTTAACACAGGCAGATATCATTAGGAAAGAACAGCGATTCTTATTCAAACAGAAGAGGGTGCGTGAATATTTCAATGAACAGAGAACTACGCCGTATATATTATCATCACGAGGTTGATGCGTATGGACAAAGATTTTTCCTTCGCTAAGCCATCAAATGGGGATCACAAGAATACTATGTTACTGAACCATATGCGTCATTAAAAATCAAGACCGCTTTAATTTTGTAATTCCATTACAGTCAATTCATAAAGCCACTAAAACTCTAGGTATGCAATCAGAATTCAAGCCTTCTACTATTAACATACAAGATTGTAGCGCATAGAAAAACAAGATCCATTAACCCTTAGTGCAAATTTCACATTATACAACATCGATTACTCACAGCAGTTGCGCATTCAATATTATATGACACCGATTTTCATATTTACAATCAATAACCATTCACAGACAATTTTCTATTCATGGCCAGATATACAATCTATGGCCCTCTCCCCCTTCTCTCCTATTCTCAATCCTATTTATACAATTTTAAAAATAATCTAATTTAATGCTTTATCCCTTCCATTCCTCAACAAACCCTTAAATCTCTCAACATCCCTAAAAGATAGATTCTCATCCCTAAGATTTACAAACTAATTCCAACTTAGGCTCCCTCATTAATTCTAACTCTATTTTCTCTTATATTCCTTAAAAGAATATTTACAAAATCCTCACATTCTCCTATTTTATTAAAAATAACAAATTAATTAATAAAATATTAAGAATTATCACACCCCCTTTAATCACATATTTACAATGAAAAAAATGGTCTTGATGCTCCTGCATCAACTGTCAACAAATTTGGCTTGACAAATTGTGAAAATTGAGTCTCAATGTGACACCTATAATTCCTATGTTGTGTCACTTGTGTAAAAACCGAGAGAATTTTTGTATATGATATTTTGATTAAGATAAACCTCTCTAAGTTTTTGAAAATTATTTTGTAACAACCCTCGTTAAAAACACATGTAAATATATATAAAAACCACAAATGACAGGACACATATTCCAAGATGAATGTTAGGAAGGACATTTTGGGGGGTGTTCATTTGGTTATTTATGGATAAGAAAATCGGCAAAGGAAATGACTAATGTTTTGGAAAGGCAAGATGGAATTTTTAGCATATTTATTTATGGAAATAAAGGGAATTAGGATAAAATTAAGGTGAAAGGTCACAGGTTGCATGTGAGGAGGAAATTGAAGGAAAATAATCGAAAATGAAGAAAATATAGGCCTCATTCATAAAAATGCTTATGAGGATCAGTTGGAAAGCTTGGTTAGTATAACATTTTGTTAGTTTAGCTTTGGATCTCTCTGATTATTCTCTCTCACACACACACACACTCTTGGACGCAAAATTTTCTTGCAGAACATTGCCATTAGAGTGAGAAAGGAAAATAAGGAAAGAGGAAGCAAAGATCAAGGAGGGAAAGGTAGGATCAAGAAGCTACAAAAACCTTCCTTGAAAGTATCGAATTGCATGTCTATTTTCCTTTCTAGATTTGGCATGCATGGGATTGCATGTGGTTATTTTCTATCACAACATGGGTTTTTCCAAGTGTGAGAGTGTTCTTCAGCCTAGCCTTGCCATTTCCTCATAGCTTTGATGAGATGGGTTATTTTATTCGAGTGAGTTGGGATGCTCAGATGGATTTGAAGTTGAGTGGGGTGGATCTCCAAAATTAGAATCATATGGCCTAGTGGTCCCTGAATCACACTATGGATCATGCTAAATTGATTGGCCTAGAAACCTATAAACTAAATTGTGGGTTACAGTAAATCCTAGATTGTGTGCCTCGATGGGCCTATGATTTATTTCTAGTGAATGTCGGGATATATGGTAAAGCCAAGAGGTGGATTTATCTTTGTTGAGCCTATTAGTCGTGAGATGAGATGTACGGTAAAGCCTTGAGAGTGTGTCTCATTGTAGGGCCTATTGATCCCTAGGTTGGACTGTGGATTACAATAAATCTGGAGAGACTAGTATGCACTCAAATTCCTCACGGTGTTGGTGGAGAACTAGAGTGGCATGGAAGCTTGTTTGGTGTTTTTGGTGTGTTCTATGATCCCCACATTCATTCTTGGCATATGGTATGGGGCTGATTAGCTAAAGAGATACTTGACTTAACTAATCTATTGTCGGGTGGAATGTTGTATTCCCATCTCTAGTTGGTTTATTGCTTTCCTTAATGAAGAATTCATTCCCTTAGTTTTCATGTGTACATTTTTTGATGTATATGTCGATTTTCTGAATGATATATTCATGGTATTGATGTTGTTTCTATGTTGGTTATGTGTATTTTTTATCACAACAACTATGTATGGCTCTCAACATGCTTTTACTTGTAAATTAATGGATAATGTATCTATGACCTAATAAACGAGAATGAAGCATATGACATGAGGGAACAATGGTTCTTAGAGATTATCATATAAGTATGAGATCCCTACACTTAATTATATTGTTTACACCTATAGGCTACATGTTGATGATATGTTTAGCAAAGTGCTTGTCATGGTTAGTAGGGGTCTGGTTAAGGTCTTACCTATCTTATTTCTTTTGCGTCATTGTTTCCATATTATTTTTTACTGATATTAAGTTATCGGTCCATTTTGGGAAGTGAACTGGGCTCTGGACCTGAAAAAGTGTCTCAAATCCAGGGGATGCTGGCAAAAAACTGAAAAAATGGGTTCGTGGGAATTGGCAGGGAAGCCTATGAGAGTGAATCTATGTTTATAGACATTGTCATGCCTATAGCATGAGACTGAATGAGGCCTAAGTTGTCCAAAATCTCAGTGGGACCCAAGGGTAGGCTATCTGAACTCTTTGATTGGTTCCTACAGGTCCCGAAGCTAATTTTGAATGTCTATGGGTTATGTTTCCACTGATTCCGCTTCCTTAAGGTCACATAGGAGGTCGAATCCAAACATAGTAGCCTCTCGTCCCATATTTACCTTGGTTGTCTAGTTACTTGGGTAGATGTGGGAGGAGGGTGTTAGAGAGTGGTATAAAAGAATGGTTTACTCCTCAGACTAGATGGGTGGTGTGCGTTCGTCATGGATTCATGCATTCCAGTTGCATGTGTGTCTCTTAAAATTACATTCCGTGTGCTTGTTGCATTCATAATTTTTCTCATGGTTGTAGTGAGGTTGTCATGAGGAACTTGACGTTGATTTTGTGAAATGCATCATTATGAGTATGTGATTGGTTACGTATTATTATATGTTGCTCAGAAGTTGATTATATGTTTCTTGATTTCACCCTTGTATTATTGGTTACATTCTTGTATTTTTGGCTACATGTATCAGTCTTGTAGGTTGGTTATAAGAATTGATCTCTTACACTTGACTACATGCATTCATGTTTATGTGTAGTTGATTAGGCATTACTTATGCATGTTGATGGTTGCATGTGGAAATGTTTACAATGGACTAATGGTTGTTGTCATACATGAGGTCACAGTTTGTTTAGTTGACATGGTTATGCATTGATGACTAGAATCTATCTAAAATGATTTGTATATGGCTTTGTAATCATGTGTTATATGTCTATATGCAGTTGTTATGCATGCATGGTTTTGATTATAGTTATGCATGAAATGTAGGTCAAACATACCTTGTGAAGTCATGGTATTAAATTTTGGTTATCATAATGATACTGGTTCTTATGATGCTAGGGTGTTGGCTAAGATAGAGCAGGAGATGCATATCATTATGATGAGATTGCAACACTAGAATTTGAGATAAGAGAGGATTTCCATATAGGTATTGTATGTTTATCATGCAGATATGTAAGTTAAGGATTTTTATATGCATTAGGGTTATATACATTAGGTTTATGTGGATGTATTTTGATATTATAGTTACATTCATGACGAATGTTAGCTGATTAGTGTAGTTATATGTGCATGTGTTAGATAGTCAAGAATGATAGTGACCAATAGTTGTATGCATTGCTACTAGTGTTTTATATTAGAAAACTTAATGCTTATGTTATATTATATTGATGAAGTATCTTGTTGGCTACGTGGGGCTTGACCCAGGTTTAGCAGTGAGTTTAGACAAGCAAATCTCGGTACTACTGGCCCTTTTGGAAACACTCTACGGAGAGTAGACAGAGGTCTCACCCAAAGTAGTATGGGAGGGTGCTAGAACTAGGGATGTCTTAATGAGGGTTCTAGGGGTTCACGATCCTAATCTATGTGCTGTGCTACTCCCTGCAACGTTCTATTCTTCACAACCCATGTGCACCTTTGTATTTTCCGATCTGATCCTTATTATGCAATTATATTAGTGCTTAAATTAGTTTGTGCGAGCCCGATATTCCTATTACTTATTCAACTACCAGATTAGTGCGAGTACTTGAAAAAAATATAGATGCCTAAAGATAATAAGGACATAGAAATATGGATATACAAATAGATGCACATTATTTTGAATCAATATTATCTTTATTAATACTCAAGTTCAATTATAGCCCTAGCTCCACCCTTTGCACTCAGTTGTAGGGGTCTTTGCACTCAGAGGCAGACTCTACTAGGTCTCTGCGTCATTAGCTGCAAAGCCTCTACTTGTTAATACGACCCAATACACTTTAGATTTAGTTCTATCTTCTAACCATGCCTTTGAATCTATCTGTTACTCGTCAAAACTTAGACTCCCTTTACACTTAGAGGCTTGCTCTATTTATACAATCCCATGGTCCGTAGACCATGGGTAGGTCAACATACCATACATTAAATTACATTATTTTATGGCAGAGAAACCTAGACTCTTGCCCTCTATGCCCACATTTCGTGAGGTCTTTACATTACACTTGACCAAAATTTGGGCTTCAAGCCCCAAAAACATGTTATGGGGGGATCTACTGCCCAATAGGCCCCCAACACAATCATCGTGACTCGTGCCGAGTCACTCTGCTAGTGTGGAGATCTTTGGGCGAATTTCTCCCAACTATATCTTTGTTGCGCGACGGTCCACAATGCACTGCTCTATCGTCCACTAGATCTACTCCATTTTTGATTCTGAATCATCTGCATTGGACTTGATTCTCTACTTTGATGTCGGCTTCTGGTATATTTGTTTATAGTCCCACACCTTTGTCTGAATTCTGAGGTCGCGAAGACTATGCTTTTGGTGGGTTTGTTAGACAGTCGACCCACCCATATAGGGCTTCAAGTAACTTCCATTTACTCTTCTTGGGAATGGTTCTCCATTAAGTTTGACTAGTTGGACCATGCCTCTGTCTGTGACCTCTTTTACCACATATGGTCCCAACTAATTCATTCTGAATTTTCCAGGAAATTTTTTGAACTTGCTATCATACAGCAACAATAAATCGTTTACCTTGAATTTGTGCAACTTGATATGGTGATCATGCGAGGCTTTCTCACGTCGTTTTTGTACCTGCTGATGGAATCCCGCTAGAAATTGTTCTTCCTCGAGTTCTTCCAATTGTGCAAGCCTCTCTTCCAAGGCTTCGTAGTCTGACATGCCTATAATTGCTGCTATCCACAAACTCAGTACAATGTATTCCATTGGCATGACTGCTTCCATTCCATAGACTAACCTGAAAGATGTCTGACCCGTCAATTTTTTGCGCATGGTTCTGTATGCCCATATTACAGCAGGTATGTGCAAGTCCCAGTTGTTTCACTATCCATTATATACTTTGGTTAGCGTAGTTTTCAAAATTTTGTTGAATGCTTCTATTGTCCTTTTAGCTTGTAGATGGTACAATGTATTTTGTTGATGATACACCTAGAAGTCTTGGTTAGTGTGCTGATGATTTGATTCAAGAAGTGCGTCCCGCAGTAACTCATTAAATTTTTTTGGCAACTAAACCATGTCAACACGTTGTTGAATAAAAATTTCATAGTTGTAGCAGTTGTGCATTACTTAACTGGTTATGCTTCTACCCATCGAGTCAAGTATTCTGTCGCGGTGCTGATGTAGCGCTCACCCAACTTCCCCTAAGGTTTGATTTATCCCACAAAGTCGATTCTCCATTTTTTGAATGCCTGCAATGTCATCTATGGATTGAGTGGCATCTCATCCCTTCATGATGGTTTCCCAATCCTTTGACATATGTCCTAGGCCTGACAGTGTGATTTCTAATCCTTATGTAGGGTTGGCCACCATAGCCCAGCGCGAAGAACCTTCTATACCATCACATGTCCTATAGAGTGTACTCCTATAGTCCCCCCATGTGCTTCCGCGAGGATCTATCCTCATTCAAATTTAGGTACATATCTACACAATATCACATCATTTCCCATTTTGCAGAGGTGCCCTACAATGAAAAAAAGGTCTACCACATGCACCACCAATTCCATCTTCTGTTGGACCAAATATTCCTTTGGCATAGTCCCTGTGGTTAAAAAATGAGTTATATCTTCGAAGTGGTTGTCCACGACACACACTGCAAAGAGTTGTGCATTGCGTAGTCCTTCTTCCAATTTTTTTGGCTCCTCTCATATCTCAATTTGTGATAAGTGATCTGGTCTTGCATTTAGGTGTCCCGGCTTTACGATGACCTCAAAGTCATATTCTTGAAATAGTAACAACCATCTACATATGTGCCCCCCAACAGAGGCTTGTTCACAAGGTATTTCAATGCGAAATGATTGGTATACATCTTGAAGTGCCCGACAAGTAAATAGTGCACGTATTTCTGGAGCACGTATGACATTGCCAACACTTCACACTCAGTAGTAGAATAGTTCTTTTCAGCTTTTGACAGTCGCCAACTCACAAACGCGATCATGTAATCCACACCTGCTACACCTTCCTACATAAGTACAACTCCCAGTGCAATACACAACACATCAACATGTACATGAAATTCTATGTCCCATTTTGGGAAGACCACGATGGGAGCGGATGCCATTTTGTCCTTGAGAACATCCAAATTTTTCCTACAATGATAATTCCAACAATATGAAGCATGTTTTTTGAATAGTTTTTCCATTGGCGCTGTTATTTGTGTGTAGCTCTTGATAAAATTTCTGTAGTAACCAGTGTGCCCCAAAGTAGTGCTAGCTATTTGACACTTTGCAACACTTCCATATTGAGAATAACGACAATCTTCACAGGGTCCACCATCATACCTTTTTTGCAGACCACATGGCCGAGCAGGTTTCCAAAGGTGACAAGTAAGGTACACTTTTTTAGATTCAGCGCAATATGGTGTCATCGGCAAGTATCCAACACCAAACGCATGCTTACTATATGGTGTTTAACTAACTCAAATATAGTCCAATCATCCAGATAGACCTTAAAGAACTTGTGGATGTATTCCTTGAATGCAGCCATAACTACGCGTGAAAATATCGCTAGCACATTGTTCAGTCCAAAGGGCACAATGGTGTATTGAAAACAACCCTATTCAGTTGCGAAGGTTGTCTTGCTCCTATCTTTTGGCATGATCTTGATTTGATGATACCCTGAGAAGCCATCCTTGAATGAGTAATCTTCCTAATCGCCAACATTCTCCAATACTTCATCTATAAATGGTGTTGGGAATGGATCGTGAACAAAAGCGTCGTTAAGCTTCCTGAGGTCCATGCATATTCTAATTTCGCCCTGCTGTCTTTTCTCCCTTATTACCATAGGACTCACCGAGTCGGATTCTTCCACTAGTTTAATAATTTTAGATGCAAGCATTTTGTGTAATTATTTGCAGAGCTTTTCTTTATATTTCAAATTGAAACAATAAGGTCACTACTTAACTAGCTTCCCGTCTAGTTTCAGAGTGATCCTCATCATCGCTATGTTACTAATGATCCCCTTTAAGTACGTGATTTTGGTCGGGAACAAATCTTGATATTCATGGAGTAACTCAGTGACCTTATCTACCATAACATCTTGCCAATCATCCCCAAGCATTGTGTACATTGTCTCTACATCTTTACCAATGTTTACCTGCTTTGTTTTTATTGGCGTAGTGATGTGGGGATGCTCAATTGATGGTCCTCGAACTTCATGACACCCTTCAGTTTCTGGAATATTAATATTTCAGGGGTTTACATCATCCTCTTCTACTTGCATGCTATAAAATTCTAGGGCACTACTTAACTAGGTTGCCCATGGTGTTTGAACTACTTGCCCTAGCTCTTGTGGTATTTTGAAGACGATAGCTTTTACGACTTGCAGTGCGCTGTATACAGTATCTGACCATCGGTCTTCAAATGTGAATGTTAACAAAAATCCCTCACGAAATACATCCCATTCACCCGTACCATGTTAGATTTTCGTCTCAGTATACCAATTCATGGGTATGACATCCAGGGTATGGTAGAATAAGTGTACCCATTCAGGTTGAGGTTCTTCTCCATACGCCTTGGTCCATATTGTGAGGTGCATGTGTGAATCATCACATCCATTGTATTTATTTGCTATCCATATTTGTGGTTTCCCAAATTGTAGGCTCATCATCCTCATATAGCCGTTCCAGTTTTCAAACTTTCCTTCATCTTTTCCCCACCAGCGTCAAGTGTTGCATGCAACGCCCACTTCAACACATTGAACCATTGTTGTTCTAGTACTATGCTTTCAAACTTGCTCAAGAATTCATCCATCATTTTCAATCCATCATATGTTAGTAGATTTTAGTCTTGGGTTGTTACCAAAACGCAATGATCTAGTCATCATGTTGCAATTCAACATTTTCACTTTGTTCAACCGATTGTGCCAGCATTCGTCTTCATCATCAGAATCCAAGGTGCAAGAACTTGCGTGCTCCCATGAGATCACTCCATCTGCAGTTGGATTCACCCAATCCTAACCTCGTGTAGTTATATTGTAGATAGAATATAGCTCATCATCACTTCCATTGTTGCGCACATGTTTGGTGTAGTGTGCTCCTTTGGCTAGATCTAGCAGAACTACTATGCGTAGGGACTTTTTCTCGAATACCATCTTCCGCTTCTTCAGGTTGATGACCACATTCTTATGAGTGGGTCAGTCTATTCCTAGAAACTCGAGATAGGGATTGCTGTCATCGAGCAATCTCTATTACTTCAAAGTCCATCTGTGTGCTTGCACCTTCGATATCAACTGTCACCCATTGCAACCTTCCCATGGGAAAAATCTTCTATTGGTTCGCCATTCATAATTGAATATGGGACCATTGTAACGAAAGCCTACCCATGCATTCACATGTTTTCTTGGGTAACACATTTGCATCCAAACCCAGGTCTAGGATTACCTGATCCATTTCATACTTTCCAATCTGCGCCATCAATCTCATTTCCCTCCTGGTGTGCAATGCATGCTTTCCCAGTTTCTAGACTATGCACAGTTCCCCTGAACCTAGGCACCTAGTGACCAACTCCTGTACTCCCATAACTACCTTAATGTCATGTAGGAGTTTCATGCAATTCTCCAAAAAGGTAGTAAGCATAGAAGGATCCATCCCTAGCTCTGGTTGATCCTTACTACCTGAAGTGGAGGCCTCCGCAAAGCTCTTCTTAGCTTCCATGAACATCTCCTTTGCATGTTGTAAGTAAAAATCAGGTTCCTTTGTAGTAGCCTTGCGGACACATGTATCATCCTTGGGTTGCTTCCCCTTATCCTCCCCTGTGCACCACTTTTGAGTACCATGTTCACATTTGAGTCTTCTTCACACGGTTTAGACCTCATTATTTGGATATTCTGAGTCAGAGGAGGTTGGAGTACCCCTTTCTCGTGCATCTGTGCGATCAATGTAGGACAATTTACCATTCCATGATCAAACTAAGCATAGTACGAATAAGATATTCTCGTTGGGTTAGTACAATTGAGAGCCTAGTGCCCTGGTCCTCCGCAATTGTAACAAATTAGCTATCCACAACTGCTTCCTGGCCCCATTCCTTCTTGTCCTTGACCTTGCCCCTGAAATCTAGTGCATGCCATCCCCGTAGTTGGGTCGAGGGCTTGCGTTTCTGTCTGCATCCTCTATGCAGGGGTTTGATCTATTTTTAGGACGTAGCTACCACAAGTATGCTCATTGTGGCCTACCAACCTACAAAAATTGCAAAATAACTACTCTGGAGTCTGTGTATACTTCTACAACAAATGAAAATTATTCATTGCGTGTTTTTCTCCTATCTAGCAGATGGTGCACCATAACGTGGGTGTCCCACTTGGCCCTGCGTGTGCCTCTGCTCTCAACGGCATTGGCCCCGCTCCTACCAAGTAGTTCGTGAATACTAGACAGTGATCCTTGTCATGGCCTTGGCCCTTGCATTTTATGCACCATACTTCCTCGCCTGCCTCTGGTTACGGTGCCCTATCCCGCTTCAAGCTCTGCATTTGTAAGAAAATATTATGTAGTTGTGTGTGGATTTTTTGAACTCCTAGCCCTAGATCTTATATCGGTGTCTCATGCGACCGCATCACCATTTCCAATGCTTTCGCCTGGGTATAATTTTTATGTTGTGACGGTCCCATCCTTAGGTGCAGTGTCAGAGATACCACTAAGAATGCAAGATATTGTGCATCCGTGAGTGTCATATTAGCATCATGGATCATACTCTTCAGCCACTGATCTAGGCCCTAGGGTGTCTTGCCTGGAGGCATCGTGATCTCTTTAAAACCAATGATTGACTGTGTCTCTGATTTCGACCAGCTAAATTCTTTGTTGAGCACATTCTGGATCTCTGCTATTCCTGCATTTGGGTGATCATTAGAGTTCTTGAGATACCATGTCAATGCATGATCCTGCAGTGTGCTCACCAATGCAGCCTTCTTAATGTTTTCATTTGTGACCCCTTGTGCTTCCCATAATGCTCTTACCATAAATTAGAACTGGTCTAGATCCTCATTCCATACTCCTTTGAATATAGGTAGCTTGATCGCACTCGCCATGTTGAATTGCGGGTTTGGTGGAGGTCGAATGGGTGGAGATGGAGGTGAAGGAGGTGAATTGGGTGGCAGCGTAGGTGGAGATGGTAACTATAGAATGGTCTACCTTATAAAATTGACCACACTTCTTAGAGAGACCAGAGTGAGCTCTTCCTCGCTCTCTCATGAAGGTGAAATTAAGGGACTATTTCCTAATTCCTTGCTAACTTTGTAGACCTTTCCACTTCGTGTCATTCCAAACATTAATGTATTCGCATAATCTGCTTTTCACATAACAACATCTTAATCCTGGTATTCAAAGATATAATTTACTTACCTCACGGTCCCTTGAGAAAATGTCATTCTACTTCATTGTAGCTCACTGTTGTGCCTATCGCAAATTTAGTGATAAATCCCCCTATTATCTGGTCTAGCCAATAGTCCATAGCTCGCACAATCTTATCTTCTGATGCCTCTATTCCGCACACTAATTCCGGAGTCCACACTATCGATTGGTCGAGCTTATACATTCCCTATCTATCGGCTACCCGTGCAATCCACTGATATAGTTTAGAAGGAAAGGATGTGAAGAAGATCTCATGGATTTGCATATACATGTAGCGATCCAACCACCTTTTCTTAGATACATGCAGAGTTCTATTTTCATATGTCACAAACTCATGAATCTTCTTGTCCAACCACTCTTCAATTTCCTGCTTTGTTTGGTTCCAGTAGCATGACATCATACATCCCTTAGGTAGATCCCAGTCCCGATAATGGAACCATTTGTTGGCTACATGGGGCCTAACCCAAGTTCAGTAGTGAGTTTAGTCAAGCATGTCCTGGTACTACTGGCCCTTTCGACAATAGTCCGTGGAGCATAGATTGAGGTCTCTCCCAAAATAGTATGGTGGGTGATGGAACCAGGTTTCCGCACCCTAGGGTGTCTTGATGAGGGTTTTGGGGGTTCGCGATCCTAAACTACACACTGCGCTACTTCATACAACTTTCTATTCTTCACAACCCATCTGCACATTCATATTATTCCGATCCAATCCTTATTGTGTTATTATATTAGTGCTTAAATTAGGTTGTGTGGGCCCAATATTCTTATTACTTATTCAACTGCTAGATTAGCAAAAGTACTTGAAAACAATATAAATGCATAAAGATAACCAGAACATAGAAATATAGATCCACAAAAAGATACACAATATTTTGAATCAATATTATCTCTATTAATACTCAAGTTTAGTTACAAACTTGACTTTGCCCTATGCACTCAGCTGCAGGGGTCTGTGCACTCAGCTGTAGACTCTACTAGGCCTCTGTACACTTAGCTGCAGAGCCTCTACCTACTACTACGACCCCATGCACTTCAGATTCACTTCTATCTTCTAACAATGCCTTCACATCTATCTGTTATTTGTCAAAACTTAGACTCCCTTTACACTTACATCCTTGCTCTATTTATACAATCCCATGGTTCGCGGACCATGGGTAGGTTGACATACCATACATTAAATTACATTATTTTAGGGTGGAAAATGCTAGAATCTTGCGCTCCGCAGCAGTATTTCGTGAGGTCTTTACATTATGCCTGACCAAAATGTGGGCTTCAAGCCCTAAAAACATGTTATGGGGGGATCCACTGCCCAACATATCTTATAGGTTAACTTGTTGTTGTTAAATGATGGTTATCTTGATGATTAGGGTTTAAGAATTTATATCTTGATTTTATATGTATCACATCATGTTGGATCGACTTGTGTAGATGGTTACGGTTATGAAATTTAGGTATGAGTCGACTTATTGTGTTGCATTGTGTTGTACTAATCTAGACCGATCATACATATGTGATTTCTATACATAAATGATAACTGTGTACGAGTTATGATGTAAACATGTTAGCTAGTAACTATTTTGGCTATCATGATCTTATTTATTTTTTAGTTAATATTTCATGAATCTATATCATGCTAACTACATTTATTGTGCATACAAGATTTCCTCCCCTAAGATACATTAAGGTATGAACTTTTTTATGTCATTTACCTTGTGCCTGACTATTCGATTATGACATGTATTTGGTGTTTGAGTGTTTGGTGTCTAGTTGATTTATTTAACATGGTATGTCTGGAAGTTGGTTAAATGTTTGATGAATTTCATAATATGAGTATGTGTTCCAATGATCTTGTTTTAATGTGATTGTACTAACAGTTATATGTTGAGACAATTGATATGCACTTTAATGTAGTTGACATTTGTCGCATTATGTCTAGTGACTATGAGTTGACTATGAGTCATGACATGATTATTTGTAAAAGTTGGTTTGAATTTGATAGGTATGTTTTTCATGATATTTGGAACATGTGGTTCATATGTGTAAATAGTTTTAGGAAACATGCATGGTACTAGCATGACAAAGTAATAGTTGATGTGATCATATAACTGACAGTTGGGTGATATGATAAAACATATTAATCCTTGATTCCAACAAAGTAAAAAGGTAGAAGAAAGGAATTGGGAAATAACTCCTTTGCCATAATTCCAAATGATGAGTGCTTTGCAGGCAGGAAGTATTCTTAACCTTAAATTTCTCTGACATTATGGGGATACATGGTATACTCGCGAACATGTACTTGCAGGTGGATATGTCAAATGATTGGAGTCCCTTTGAGAAACGGTGTTGATGTGTTTAGTTGCGAGCAATGTGCTTGGCACAACAAGATGAGGTAACTAGTGTATTGTTATGTTTAATTATGCACTAATAGTTATGTTTTTATGAGAGAATGATGCAGGGAGATGCATGAAGAGTGGTTGCCATGAAATATCGAAGAAGGCTTAGGTTGAGCTTTCCTTGGGAACTGTGGGGATTGTGTCATGGTGTCTGTTGTTAGTCTTGTGCTTTTCTTATTTTTTTCTTGATTTGTAATTTTGATTATGTGTGGTGGGTATATATGCCACTTTGTTCTTGTTTCTTATTTATTTTGGTTTTCATGGCCATCTTGTTATTATTTATGTTCCTACCTTATATTGTTTTGACTCTTTGAAATTGGCTGGGAACGAAGAAAGTTAATGCAGCTTAGGGAGAGTTGAGTGGTACCCAATAGGTCATGTAAGATATGGATGAATATTGGTGCATAAGTAAGCACCATAGAAGGTAAGACTATGACAATTGGTTGGACTCACTGCGTCCATTGTGGTAAGATCATTGTCGTAGTAAAGTCATGAAAAAGGCAACCAAAAAGGTAAAGTAAATGGATCTCAGGCATCAGATTCCTTAGATATTTTGGGAATGACTATTCTTAATCTTTCACATGTGTTTCACGAATAAAGGAGTCTCTCTTAACCCAGACCTTATATTATTTCGTAATTGTGTCATGATCATGATTACGCTGATGTTTAGATGTCTATGCATGTATGTATATATGTATATCATGTCTCACAAATTCGTCATGGATCGTGATTGTTCAATGTTAATATTTATACATATATATATATATATATATATATATATTATGTATGTATGTATGTATGTATGTCATTATCTAACAAGATTGATAAGAATCAATCTTGTGGAGGAACGATTTCTTATGCAAGTGAATGACGTGAAGAGGTTTTGGGTCTGATGAGGAATCAAGAAGGAAGAGTAGTCATGAAAAATATATGAGGTTAGTATCATGTGAAGATGAATTTATATTGTATGACTTTATTATGCATTTGCCCATGTTATGGACACGATATACCAAGGGATACATCAAAAAAATGAAAGTAGTGTGGTCTGCAGCATGCTAGAATAAGCAAGGATAAGACACTGGCAACAAGGTTTCTTGGTAGGGTTAGTGTGGTTTTGGATGTGTGGTACTATTGTTGTGCATATGTGGTACATGTTGTACATGTTGCATCTACGATGAGTGCACATGCAACGTTGTGCATATCTAGTCTGTGCACATGTTGTTTATGCATAATACATGTTGTTCATGCAATGTTATGCATAAGATGGTACATATACTATTGTGTGAATATTGCATATTGTTTTATGTGCATGATTGGATATGCAGTTTTGTGTATAGATGATGCTATCTAAATGTTAGATATGCAGTACTATGTACAATTGGTGTTGGGTGTATGTTGTACATGTGGTGCTATGTACATATGGTGTCGTTTTCATGATTGTACAAATCGTGTTGTGCGCATGTGGTGTTGTGTACATATTGTAAAAGTGATGCTATGTGTAGTTGGTGTTGTGTACATGCCATGCATTTGGTATTATGTATATGTGGTACCATGTACTGGTCATGTGTGTGGTGCTGTGTACATGTGGTATTGTGTACTGTGTACATCTGGTATTTTTTGTAGTGTACATGATATGTTTTGTACACATTATGTGGGTGGTGCCATGTACACGTGATGATGTGTACACATTGTGCATGTGGTGCTTTGTACATGTGGTACTGGCATACATGTGTGCTTGATTGCATCTCCTAGATATTGTGTTGTGGGCAAGTGATACTTTGTATGTGAATTGTGTAGTCATGGTATCGTGATATATTCATTCATTGTGCTACAATCTATATACGTATTTTTGTTGTATTGTACATGGGTGTAGGTGTATATGTTGTATATCAAGTGTAGGTGCATGTATTACATGTTGTTGTATGTCGTGTGTGATTGTATGTGTGTGATGCACACTATGTGTATGTGCACATGATTTAGGAGAAGGCACTGGTTGTTTTTCTAGTGTGGCAACTGATATAGGGTGCCTACAGAACAATAACAAAGGTAGACTCTAAGGATTGATGAAAGGATAAGTATCAATATTTTATTTCAATTTTATTATGCATGTGATTTATGATTATGATATATGATGATTATATGTGATCTATGATTCTGGTTTATGATGATTACATGTGATTTATGATTTTTATCTATGATGGTGTTGAAGGCCCCGAAAATCGGGTCGAAAACAAGGGGGATACCCGCCAGGTCCAGACCTTGGTTGGCAGCTCCTTATCCGTTTGGTATAGCAGGTCTGATTGGGGATATGGGACCTATTTCCCAATTCAGTGTGTGTGTGTGAGAAAGATGGGTGTTTTTGTTTGGACTGGAATACTTCTATCTAATCTAATGCTATGCTATTGTATTCAAACAAATAGAAAAACATTGAAATTTATGCTAACCCAAGGCGTGATCTTTCATCTATGCGATCTAAAAAGATTTCATAGAATAACTGGTAATAAAGATCATTCAGCTATCATAAAAGAAGAATTCGATAAAAATGAGCTACTTCGTATAAGAAGTTAGACGAAACAACTGTTAAAAGTTATTGCATAAATGAGCTATTCATACACTAAACATAAACAAAAGTGCGAAATGATAACTCATACATTCATGCTGTAACATATAAATAACTGAAAACTAAATATCGCTTTAACGCATAAGCAGAAATGGTTAAGAGATAAAAATACCATTTATAGCTAGTCCTACTCATGAACTTCAAGCAATGATTGATTTATCTCTCCTTGATTCAACATCTACTCAGAGTACAAAAGTGCAACATCAGTGGCAGATATCAAATGCAAATATCAAATAAACCTTGTTCCTTTCATTCACCAAAACCTCCTCTGAGGGTGCAAAAGTGCATGTTCTGACGACAAGCTTTTGATAAATTTATGGACCGTTCTCTAAATGCATGAGAAGGGTTTAAATACTACTAACTAAATAACTTATTTACAAAAATTGAGGATTCGGTTTAAATGACCCCTCTTTCTAAGAAAAACTATTCTAAAATTAAATCTACTAACTATTTCTAAATCTACTCCAATGTCGAAATCATTCAGTATTTTTCTGAGTAGAGTCGGCTGACTGTCTTCCACCTTTGGTTGATTTAAGTAAACAGAAACAACAAGAGCTGGCATTATCTTCTCAGTAAAATTGATGATACGCTTGAGAATCATCCAATGAATATGTAGCATTACCATGTATGCCTTGTAAAAATCCCATTTCAACTTGGTTAACCTTCAGACTGCTTCTACTTTTCCTTCACTCTTTTGTTTCGAGTTTCCTTCTATCGCTGATTTCTTGCAATTTTCGAGGCTCGCAAGTGACTGTGCAACTAGGGACCTTCCTTTTCAAACAATTTTTCTTAGCGAGCGCTAATCGCGCATTGGAAACTTCCTTTGTTTCTTGATCCGGACTTCCCTGATGCAGTTTTTGCCTCTTGCGCCTCTTTCTCTCATTCAGTATAAAGTCCATAATTTGTAAAAATAATATTTCTGTGAGCTCTTGACCCTGAGAATTAAACTGTTTGTTTCTGGTATCAGCGTCATTCAATATCCATTCAACCATGACTATACATGAGAAATCTGTGATAGATGCCTCTGGAGATTTCTGTGGCTCCTTTCCTTCATTGAATGGATTAAGTGTGCCTTCCGAAATGTTCATTGGAGCAGTGCCTTACGTCCTCGTTGTTTTCTACGTAATGCCCTGTATAACGCTTCATCCTTCTTTCCTGCAGTTAACATTGAGGTGGAAGTAATGATAAAGGACTAATGACAGGAAAACTTTTAAATGCCAAAGATATGCAAGACATGCCACCTTACGTCAGCTATTTCTTCGAAAAACACAACATCCTACTTCATTAACAACTGGCAATAACTCATTAATTCGCATTAAAATACATGACCAACTCTTGGCTAAAAAGTTTTCTCGAACAATGAGCCAAAACCAACTGCGATGGAGGGGTCCTGCGTTTTTGTTTTGCGATGTCGCAGATCACAATATCACAATGTTGCAATGTCGCAATGTTATCATGATGTTTTTATCGCAGATCGCAGTATTGCAATTTTGCAGTATCGCAGTATTGTGGTATCGCAATATCGCAATATCACAAATCGTTATAATTCTTGTGTAGTTCTTGTGATATTTGTGATGTTTGATATACGATATCACATACCAGCGATGTTTTAAAGTTTTTCAATGTGAGTGTGTCTTCTGTATACGCGATGCGATGAAGTCTCACGTCGCAATATCGCCTTTTATCATTTTAACTCTTTTAGAAGGTGTATCCTATCATCCTTTGCGCGATGCGATATCTTTTAAGGAGTAAATTTATTTTTCTTCATTATGAAACTTAGGTTCCCTAGACTTTTCAAGGTATTTTCCTAAGTCCATGATGTTGTAAGTTTCATCTACAAAAGAAAATGTAACACTAACTAATTTTTTTGAGGGTCCCCACTTATTTAGTATTAACAATAATACTTCATAAGGAGGGGGGTTGTTGGTGGCCACAACAATTGGCGATTCACTTGGAAGAACCAGTTATCTCTATGTTTCTATTGAACCTTTTCAGCTTCCAAAACAACAAATTTTTCAGAAAATTAAACTTTATTATGGAAAGATAAAGTACATTATGCTCTAACCTATCAATGACATTTTGTTTCAGCTATTTTCAACTTTGATTATTTGCTGCCTGAAGTTAGTCCTTGCATTTCCATCAGGCATTACATGGTCTGTAAAGATAAAACAAAGTCTTCTCTGTAAACAGGTTTTTAAAATATGCTCATTTGTCGTAGATAGAGCCTCTGTTGCCAGAAGGCGTTCATAGCCTCGATAGGGTTACCTATTACCCAGCAATGATCTTGTATCCTACTTAAATAAACCTACATTTCTCAAAGAAGAATCCACATCTGCACTTATTTCTTTGATTTTATATTTATTCTTAAAGAACAATGTCTTGGTTTGGTGGCCAATTTATGACACAGTCATTCAATCGATTTATAGTTTTGCTGAACAAGCTGGCTCATGATGAGACCCCTTGCCTCTTGATTGTAACAATCTTGAGTCATTACCATGTTATGGTATGCAGTATTTGGCAGAGTCAGCAAGTTATAATATTTGTAATTATGATAAGACGACTCGTGATGAGACCTCTCATATTTCAAGATAAAGTGTATCCTTGGACTGTTCCTCTGAAAGTTATGATTTCCTTAGGAGGGAGGAAGTCATTGTCTTCTTTAGATAGCTCTGGACGACAATGATAGAGGTTTTGGAAGTAACTGTTCCACAGAGAAGCTTTATTTTGTTATTCATACCTTTCATTGCACTGATATAAAACAATTTCTTCACTAAAGGTTATTTTCATCAAACTTTTATGAAGTCAAAACTAGTGCCATATCTAGGTTAGAGTCTTTAACTGTATCTTTCAATAATAAAGATCAATTTTCCAAAATGTTTGCTATTTATACAAGCGAAAAATCAAAATCTGAAAGAAGTTGGTATCTTTTCCGTAAATGCCTAATCTAACGATTCACAACTGGTTTTATTATAAAAAAGAGAAAAACTATTACTCTACGAAATAGAAGAATAATCTTCTATGGAAAATATTTCTTAAGAATTTGTCCATTGACAGGCAAAGAGTCCCTTTTACCTGCTAAATCCTTTAACGCAAATGTTGATGGACCTAAGAATTCTACAATTTGAAAAGGACCAAGCCACTTTTTTTGAAATTTTGTATGTTTACCCTTTTCTTCATGTGCCTTGTCCCATTTTAAAATTAAATCTCCCACTCAAAATTCTTTTCTGGTCATTATATTTGAATCAAAAGAGGATTTTACTAGTGCCTCATGATGAGCATGCATTTTCTTAGCTTGTTCTCGTTGTTCTTCTAATCTGATTATTTCCATTTGCCTGAAGTGTAATGAGGAAGTTGGTACTTCATCAATGTATTGAACTAGAGAGAAAGAAGGAATTGCTAAATGAGTCGGAAGAACAACTTCTCTCCCATAAACTAAATTAAAAGGAGAAGTGCTGATGGAAGTTTTTTTTGTTATTCAGTCTGCCAATAAAGTGTATATTAAGGATTTATGCCAATTTTTATGATTTTGGTCTACTGTTCTTTTGATAATCCTGATTAGGTTTTTGTTTGTAGACTCGGCTAATCCGTTGCCCTGCGGATAATAATTGGATGAATATTTAAGTTTGAATCCTCTTTTAAGTGCAAATTCAGTCATTGCATTTCCAGAAAAGTATGATGCATTATCGAACATTAAAGCGGAAGGTAATCCAAATCTGGTGATTATAGATCGATCTATGAACTCAATGATATTTTCAGCATTAGCCGTCTTGAGTGGAATGGCTTCTACCCACTTAGTAAAATAATCTATTGTTGTAAGGATATATCTATGCTTCTTGGAAGAGTGAGGGACGATCTCACCTATTATTTCCAATCCCCACTGACTGAAAGGTTGGTCGATGCTAACTGGTTGTAGTAGTAAGGATGGCTTCTACTTTCTTCCAGCAGTAGCTTGGCAGACTTGACATTTCCTCACATAACTGTGCGAGTCTTTGAATAACGTGGGCCAGTAATATCCTGCATGCAAGATTTTATGTGCAGTAGCATCTACAACGTAGTGTCCGCCTGTTGGACCATCGTGGAGTTCCTGCAAGACTTTATCAGCTTCAAATTTCTCAAGACATCTAAGGAGAACAAAATCGTAATTCATTCTAAAAAGAATATCATTTATGAGCTAATATTGTTTGGCTTTTAATCTTAGATCTCGTTTCTTAGTGTAATCGAGGTATGAAGGAGCATATCCATTCTTAAGATAATAAATGATATCAGCATATAATGACTGCTCATCGTTTAGGCTTACCTCACACACTTGTACCTCTACAGATGGAATTTCAGAAATTTGCGATGCTCCAGCCAACATTTTGCAAAAGCCTTGACCTCTTACAATGTTTGCTGGTTTAATTTCTATGTCATATTCTTGTAAGGCAGTTACCCAATTGGCCCTCTTCTCACCCACATCCTTTTGTACCAGAAGATTCCTTACTGCTGGAGACGGTACTATAATTTTGGAGTGGGTTTTGAGTAGAAAAGGTTTGAAGTATTTCATCGCTTTCAAAACAGCATAAGCCTGTTTCTCCACGTCTGAGTAATTTAATTCAGCACCTTACAAATTTGAACTAAAAAAATCAATTGGTGCTTCCGCCTTTTCTTGATTCGTTTGAGTGAGTATCGCTACATATGACTTATCTGAGGAAAATGTGTATAAAATAAAAGGCTCTGAAAAATTTGGACTTGCTAAAGATGGATAATTAATAATAGCTTGTTTCATCAGGTTAAACGCTTCATGTTCATCTTGGCCCCATTTAAAATTAGAGTTCTTTTTTATCATGGTTTGTAAAGGAGATACGATTCGTGAAAAATATGGAACAAATCTCTTTACAAAATTGATTTGACCAAGGAAGGATTGCATAGCTTTTTTGTTATTAGGTAGGGATATTTTAGAAATTTCTTTGATTCTGTCAGAGTCGATGTGAATACCAGATTTTGACACTATGAATCCTAGAATTTTCCCTTCACTTAATGTGAAAAAAGATTTCTTTGGGTTAAGTGAAATTCCATACCTTAAACATCGTTTGAATATTTGTTTCAAGTATTTGAGATGGTCGCCTCGTTTCTTGGAGTACACAGTTATATCATCCAAATAAATTACTATAGATTTATTGACTAAACCTTTAAATGTAATGTCCACGGCTCTCTGGAATGTGGCACCAGCATTAATCAAACCAAATGGAATCTTGCGATATGCATATGTGCCCCATTTAGTTCTGAATGTGGTCTTCAATTGATCATGAGGATTTACCAGCACTTGATTGTACCTTGAAAACCCATCCAAGAAAGACATTAATTCTGAGCCTGCCACTGCCTGCAATATCTGCTCCATAGGTGGTAAGGGAAAGTTGTCCTTTTGACAGGCTTTGTTGAGATTGCGAAAGTCAATACAAATCCTACTATCTCCGTTTTTCTTTCTAACGGGTACCATACTGGAGATGCATTTAGAATTTCTGACGGGAAAAATTATCTTGGCTTTCAACAACTTATTGAGTTCGGTTTTTATCTGATTTTCTAAGTTGGGATGAATCTTTCTCAATTTTTGCTGGACAGGTTTTTCGTTATCGATCACCGGAATAGTATGTTGGATGATAGAGGTGTCGTATGTTTTAAGTTCATCATAATTCCAAGCAAAAACGTTTTTGTATTGTATCAAAAGACAAATATATGCTAGCTTTTCTTCGGGGCCTAGGCCAAGGCCTAGATTTATGTTTTTGGGTTTGGCATCGGTTGCTAGGTTTACCAATTCGTAATTCAAGGTCGAACTTTGGAGCTTTGAATTGGTAGACCTTTTAAACCGATATTTCAAATCGTACAAGTCTTCTAACTTGACCATTGATTTAGGTATAGCATTGTGAGTACTATCTTGCTGTAATTGCCGATCATGTTGATCTTCGTCGATTATTTGGTTGGAGAAGGATCCTTCAGAAGTAAGGAAATTTACGATATCAGGATTGTCGTTGAATATTCTCCAATTTGTGATGTTGTCAGGAATAGAAGGTCTAAATATTAATACTATTGAAAATCTATCTGGACTAAAATCTTATGAAGGAATGAGCTTAGAAGCTACATTAGCTAAAAGGTCAGCGCTTGCATTCTGGAGTCTGGGAATTGATGAAATATTGAATGTTGTAAAATGCTCAGTCAGATCTTGAACTAAAGATTGATAGTGTTTTAAATGACCTGACAGGCAATGTATAGTATTTCGTACCTATCTGACTACAATTTCAGAGCCTCCAAAGACTTGGAGATACTTTATGTTTAGCCCGATTGCTTTGTACAACCCTTGAACTAAAGCTTCATATTCTTTTGTATTGTTGGTACAATCGAATTCGAGCCTGCATTTTAACATGATTTTGTCTCCTTCTGGACTAATTAGCATGCATCCTACTCCTGCTCCTTCGTTAGATTTAGAACCATCAAAAAATAATTTCCAAAATAAAGATTTATTTATAGGTTTATCTAAAAAATTGATACATTTTGAACTATCCATTTGAGAAAAATTTTCGACTTGGGACAAAACCTAATGTTCTAAATATGGGGACGTATGAGCATTAAAATTTCCAAGAAAATAATATATTGAATAATTGCCAATTATGCTACTGTTATATATTGCCAGTTCATTTTCCCCTTCTAACTCCGTTACTATGTACTTCTGATGTAATTATCGTTCAACTTTTATTTGAGTTGGCTTACCATTGTAAGGCAGCCACATATGCAACCAGTCAGTTGAGAAGTATCCATGTAGTTTTTCTGACCAATCGCTGCTAAGAATTAAGCCATAAAATTCATGGATATCAGCCACTAAAATATCAATTACTTGACATACCTTTGGGTTGGATAAAAGCCTTATGGTTACTTGATTTAGTTCGCTGATAACTTCGACTTGAGATCGATCCAGCTGAACTATGCGAACAATGGATTTCTATGGTTGAACATTTAATTTAGTGCATATGGACTTCGATAGAATATTCAATGAAGCACTTGAATCCACTAAACAATTATGTACATTTTTGTTAAAAATTTCATAAGTAAGGAGAAAAGGGGGAGTACGAGATCTCGATCTACCTCCAATTAAGGCGATGTCATTTGGATCAATCTTGTTAGTCGTATTAGTTGGAGGTCTTCCCATGTTCTAAGAAGCTTGAGAAATTACAGTGGTAGGCAAAGGTGCAACTAGCACAACATGTAATTCTTTCATCATTATCTTTTTTTGATGCTTTAGTGGACTCAATTCGTACAGAGTGATATTTTCCCTAGTCTTTTTCATATCTCCTATTATATTGTACTCCATTTCATCCAAAACGATCAGCGTTTTAGATGGAGTAGGTAAATCTGTTTGGACTGGGCTAGTTTGAGTCGCTTTAGATGTCGTTTTCTTTGTTGCAATTTTATCGTTTGTTTCATAGCTTGCGCTCTTTGGTTTTGGGGTAGTTTGAGGAGGATCAAAATGATTTCTACTTCTTGTGTTAACTGGGAATACTTCCTGATCTTCCTCTTGTGGGAGGATGTAATCCCACATTCCTTGTAATTCTACACCTTCTTCATCATTGGTTTTCCCTTCAGTGGCAATTTCCTCTTCCTCTTCCTCGGATTCAACATTTTTTATAGCATTGGGTGGCTTTGAATCTGTTGACAGGCCTCTTTTAAAAGCTCTATAGGGCCTTTTTGAAGAAGTTTCTACTACTTGCTTTTTTATGTCAACCACTTCACTAGACATGGTCTTAAGAACTTTCTGCAATCCCTCCAAATCGAATGGATCCTTTGCTTGTTTCTTCTTGGACTCTTCTTTGAAGGTGACCTTCTTAGACTTCCAATCTTCTAACGTGGATTTCTTCTCTAAGGATATTATACGTTTCTCTACCGCTATGGCTTCTTTAATGTTTTCAGCAAGGGTTGTTTTATTAGCCCTGTCCACGAAGATTGTTATGTTTGATGGTAATGTAGTGATATACCATTCACATCGCACTTCCTCGCTGGGCTAGGAAGCAGTAGGAATTTTGTTTAGAATCTTATTGAAATGTAGATTGAAATCTTTGATCGGTTCTCTAGATTCTGCCCTAAGGTTGGATAGGTCGTTGGTTAACGCTGCCGTAGATCTTTTGTCACCAAACTTGGTTAGAAAATGGTCTTGGAAGATGTCCCAACTGGTAATAGATCCAGAGGGTAATGAAAAATACCATGATCTGACTGGTCCTTCTAGAGTATAAGGAAATAGTTGAACAACAACATCTTCATTAGTAACCCCGTTGAGGTTGATGGATAGCATAAATTTGTTTATGTGCTCTTCTGCTAGCATGCCTGCCTAAGGATTGAACTTGGGCAGCCATTTCTCAGGATGGGTTGGTATTTGACTCAACGGCGCAGGAATTAAGACTACCCCAGGATTGTTCCATGGAGAGTAGGCCATTGTTGAACTGCTAACAGGGGGATTTGCAGAAAATGATCCCTGTGGTTGAGAAGATGAGGTGATTATGATCGCAGATGATTGAGGAGGAGTTGTAGGGATTCCACTAGGTGGATTGATAATGGTCCGGGGTGGTGGAGTAGATGGTTGACTTTGCGGTGGAGAAGTTGAGATGGATGATGTTGATGAAAGAGTCTCACTGTTGGACCCTTTAGTTGACTTTCTTGCTCTTTTCATTTTAGGAAGAGGTAGTTCAGTTGGCCGAATACCGAACTTTTCACTCTTAAGTCTGGTTAGGGGATGAGCAGGGTTATACTGTGAAGTCACACTACCCTATGATTTATCAGATCTTTGAGGGGAAATGGAAAATCACTGAAGTTTATGAATCAAAGATTCGACTTCAGGAGGTTCAATTATAGATTGTTCTGAAATGTCAGGATTTGTAGTAGCGGATGATGCTCTAGCGACTTCTAACTCTGGATTTAAGTGTAATGGAGAAGTTGGAGGAGATGGTGAGGGCGATTTACTCTCAGAATGGTATTTTGATTTGGATTTACTTGCCATTCATAGTTCAGGCCCTCCTAGCACCAAATATGTTGAAGGCCTCGAAAATCGGGTCAACAACAAGGGGGATACCCGCCCTGTCCGGACCTTGGTTGGCAGCTCCTTATTTGTTTGGTATAGCGGGTCTGACTGGGGATATGGAACTAGTTTCCCAATTCAGTGTGTGTGTGTGAGAAAGATGGGTGTTTCTGTTTGGACTGGAATAGTTCTATCTAATCTAATGCTATGTGTTGTGGTCGGTAAATCCCCTCTGCGGACAGAGGCGATCCCATTAGCCCGATAGGGGTCTAGCAACAATCATACACGCTACATGCAAGCTCCTAATTGCATAATCAAAAGGTTGGTCAGAAAGACCTACCTGGATTCCAATGTTATTTGTCGTGGAAGAAACGTCGCTCCTGTCCTGTAGCTTTGGTCGGTCACTATCCTCGCGTTCCACGCATGGACACCTGCACAAACAAACAACAATCCAAAACAAGCGTAAAATCAAATATCATACAATTATATATCAGTCAAGCAGGATATAACTCAAATATTACCAGAAGAATACGTGAGTGGAACCATAATAACAGTCGTTCATTATTCAAGAAGAGAAGAATTACAACCAATAAAGGCTTGACGCTGCAAATCTCCTCCAACTGGGTCAGCAGTTTGGCATGCCTTGCAAAGCCACTTCCTCTCTCAGAATTTCGGCAGCATAACTTCTCTCTCAGCTCTTACTATCAATCTAACATAATCTGAGCTTACTTTAGCTCAAAACTTCAACACTCTGACTCTAGCATTCCAAAAACTCTAGCTGGTTCAATGCAGGATGACAGTGATTTATAGATGGAAGAGGAGAAAGTATTCATCGTATCCGGACACTTACTGAAGATTGGGTATTGTCCCAGAATAGCCTTTGGATTGAGTTGTCATGGATGAAAAAGACGACACTCGATCATATCCATGGGATTTTTCCTCAGGGAACTGCATGAGTAATGGAGGAAAAAACACTTCAGTGCGCGTTGGCCAAAAATCATGACTAATTTTGTGTGGCACGGGCTTTGTTCTGTGACAACGCGTCTATGGGCACACCCTCTTTGTAGGAACTGAGCCATTGGCGCAGGTTAGACACTGTGGACCCGCGCTAATGGAAAAAGGGCATTTTCTAAGGTTAATCTTCAAAGGGTGTCTTCAAGGATATTGAAGTTCATACTTAGGAGACCTCAATGCAAGTGTTTTCAAGTTGTGTCACTGGTCACAGGTCCGTAAATGTTTCCTCCAATGTGTGACAGTGGGGGTAACAAGGATGGTGACCAACGGTGACAAATTACTGCGTAACATATGCCCCCTAAAGCATGAGCCTCGAGAGAGAGAGAGGTGAAGTGCTTTACAAGATCATATCCAACTGCCGCCGAGAATCTGCATGGAGAGATACAATATGATAGTTCAAATACATGATATATGTGGTATGGGCGCATCCATCCATTGGCAGAGTACATAACAATCAAGATCTGTAGTATGGATGCAGCCATCTGGTTGGGATCGATGAATAGACTCAGGTATGGTCGCAGCCATCCAGTGAAAAGAGTCATGTATCAAAATCACACCTGGATTACAACAGACACAATCCAGGGTCTTGCGCTCCAC
>APFE031685980.1:37877-74198 GCA_000404065.3 Pinus taeda
GTAAATGTGTCCTCCAATGTGTGACAGCGGGGGGGTAACAAGGACGGTGACCAACGGTGACAAATTACTGCGTAACAATAAGAGAAGTATCAAACATTATTCCCGAATTGGATGACATGGGAGAGGTCCAAGGACTAGAAGCCACACCAAAAAAGGTATTACATAATGAATGATATCTAGGCGGGACAGACGAGCCACCGTATAAATGAGGTTCTGGTGATGTTACAAGCATAGATGAGGATGCGATGCTTGATGTATCAACCATATTGGTGGACATAGGCTGGGAGTTTTAATTAGTTCCAGTCATGGTTAATAATCCCAATGAGGATTGTTGCAAGAGATCCATGGGTAGGACCAAAGAATCAGCTAAAGGAGATTGTGTCTGAGGTTGAGGAGATGAAAGAGGATTGGTTCGATAAAAATAAATCCCTTCCCAATGAACGAGAGTAGAAGGATGAGGCTCTTATTGAGGGATATCTTCAATACTTAGAAGTCTGTGTGGAAGAGGTTCACGTAAAGCCCAAGATATATTGGTTTTGTCTGAAAAAAAGGAAGAGAGGAGGAAGGTCCCAAAGACTTAGGTAAAGATGGTTGAGGCTCCTCGGGTTCAATAACATTAGGAAAAAAAGTTTATAACTCAGGGATATCAGATTCAATGACCTCAGGTAACAAATTTTTAGGGACTTCTGTTTCAATTGTGTAAGTGTCACCAACAAGAATAGATATGATCTTGGGTTCGGAACTCAAAGGGACAGATGATTCTGGTTGATCAATATTAGGAGGAGGGCTAGAAGTAGTCACGATGTTCCCGATTCGGTAGTTTGTATTTTCCTATGCCTTGGATGATGGTTAGGAGTAGCCTCTGGAGGAAGTGGAGGCTTATTTTTCATTCTATGCGAACGATGGGGAGGGGGGTTTTGTTCTTCCACGTT
The DNA here is from genome assembly GCA_000404065.3 of Pinus taeda. NCBI lineage: Eukaryota > Viridiplantae > Streptophyta > Pinopsida > Pinales > Pinaceae > Pinus > Pinus taeda. The sequence continues at coordinate 38,810 of APFE031685980.1, forward strand.
TGGTAATAAATTTTATTAACACAAAAATAAATAAATCACAAGGAGCGTAATATAGGCATAAATAATTACCAAGAAACTGTGAAATGAAATACACACCTTGGAGAACCAAGGACTTAACGTATGACAACCAATCTCCAAAAATGTTGTGTTCGATGTATGACGAAATACAAGGCGGTAGAATCGGTTACCTATGGATGGATAAAAACCTATTAGGGACTCCAAAAATATACCCAATGGTACATGGGAGTGAAATCCATAATAGTGTTGTCTAATTCCTAACCATTCAATGAGAGCATTCACATATACTTTATGTGCATGGAGAGCCACCAACATACCCAAAGGTACGTGGGGTACGATCCTATACACCCACATACATGCAATGATATTTCACGCATGAGATGCAGTGCTGGAAAAAAATACAACTCCTACATTTAATGACACCCGAACACGTCTCTGGCCTAGACCTCTAAATGTTTGAGTTAAGGTTACAAATTCTCCTTAGGTTGATTCAATAAATTTTATTGTTTATCTTTGATTATGTTTTAGTTTTGGGGATCACCATGAATGTGTAACAACCCTGGTGAAAATTCCATGTAATAAAAGTTAAAAACAATAATCATGGACGATGGGACACTTATTCCAAGCTGAATGTTGGGCAAGACATCCTAGGGGGTGGTCATTTGGTTATTTATGGCTAAGGAAATTAACAAAGGCAATGGCTAAGAAAAATTTACATTTTTGGCAGATTTATTTATGAAAATAATGGAAATTAGGAGAAAAGGGAGGTGAAAGGTCACAGGTTGCATGTAAGGAGGAAAATGAAGGAAGATAATGGAAAATGAAGAAAATAGAGGCCTCATAAATAAAAAGGTTTCCGAGGATCAGTTGTTAACCTTTTGTCAGTTTAGTGTTGGAGCTCTCTCTCATTATTCTCTCTCTCACACTCTTAGACACTTAGAGTTTTCTTGGAGCACTCTTGGAGGGTGTTGAATACTTGGATTTTTGGAGCAAGAAAGAAAGGGAAAAGTAGGAAAGTGCAAGGAGGCATTGGGATCAACAGCTACATCATATTTTCTTTCAAATACCGAGTTGCATGTATGTTTCCTTCACTAGTTTTGGCATGCATGGCACATGCATGTGGTTTCTTGGTTGTGATTTGTCATTGGCATGGAGGATTTCATGGATTAATAGTGGATTTCCTAGCCTTTCCATTTCCTATATAGCCACGATGATTATGGGTTTGCTTTCATTATTTATTTTTGGTTGGTTCTCATGTTTCCTTAGCTTGGGTTGAGTTATTAGTTCTTAAAATCCCTGTAACAACTTGGGTTGAGTTAGTAGTCCTAGAAGTCTTGGTTGCAAAAATGCTATGGGAGTCCTTGGTGGGTTGAGTTACTAGTCCTAAAAGCCTTGATTGGACAAACGATCTAGAAGCCTGGCGACAACTATGGGTTGAGTTACTAGTCCTGGAAGCCTTTGTTGGAACAAACGCTCTAGAAGCCCCGGAAGGCTTGGATGGAGACCAATCTGATGATGGTTTTGTGATGTCCAACTGTGAGGTGGAATAATTGTTGATGGGTTTAGGTGGATGGCATCTGGAAGACCTATATGAGTTTTGATTGATGTGTTATGTGAGATCCCATATTCATGCTTGGAATATGGCACAGGGGTGAATGGTTGAAGAGAGATGTGGCTTAGCCATTTTACAGTTGGGTGGAATGTGGAAGTCCCATCTCGGGTTTGGATTTTGCATCATTAATGAAATATTATTTATCCTTATATTTCTATGAGCATTTTAATGGATTATATGTGGTCTATATGACTGTACTTTCTTGAGTATTTTCTGCTGCTATTATGTTGGTTATGTATGTGCTTTATGTCAGTATCCATGTGTGGCTCTCATCATGTTTTTACTTAAAATTGAATGATCAATGTATCTATGGCCTAATGGATGGAATGGCAGTTGATGTGTTGAGGCATCAAGAGTTCTTAGCGATTCTCAGTTAAATATGAGACCCCTCTACTCAGAACTATGAATTACACCTATATATTAAACATTTGCAATACGTTTGACAAAATGCCTATCATGGCTACTAGGGGTCCAATAAAGGTCTTGAACAAGTATGTTCTTTAGTAATTTCATTTGCATGTTATCTTACTGATTTGAAGAGATGGATCAATTTTGGGAAGTGACCTGGGCTCTGAGCCTATAAAAGTGGCTTAAATCTGGGGGTCACTGGCACAACACTGGAAATTCTGGTCCACAGTTGTTGGAAGGTAGGCTTGTGAGAGTGACTTTAGGTTTTTGGTTGCTCCCTTGCCCATAACATGAGAGCAAATATGGCCCAAGAGACCTAAAACAACAATGGGACCCAAAGATAGGTTGTCTGAGTGGTTGATTTGTCCTCTTAGGGTTCGGTTGATAATGTTGGATGTTTGTATGGTGTGTTTCCATCGGTTCCACTTCCTTAATGTGACTTAGGAGGTCGAATCATATCATAGTGGCCTCTTGTTGCATGTTTACCCCAGCTGGCCAGTTACTTGGGTAGATGTGGGAGGAGAGTGTTACAAAATGTCACCTGAATATCCTAAAATGCAAATCTAGCAAGAGAAAATAGAAATCATTTCTCTTACAATGAAAATCTAGATAAGGAAGGGAAGGAACAATCAAAATACAACACACAATATGCAACAAACAAGATGCAAGATGCAAATTATTTTTCGATGCAACGTCCCTATGATAATGCACATGCAAAACCCTAAATGTCGATGCAAAATTTTTCTTTTCACCACACTTAATTTTTGAAATGAAGAAAAGTAAGATGCAAATTTTCAATTAATGATTCAATTACACTTTTCAGAATGAGGACTAGAACAAAAACTCATTTAAGCAATCAACAATCAAATGAAAAAAATTTGCAAGTAACCAAGTGATAAGAACAAAGAAAAATGAAGACCACTTTTTACCCAAGGATAAAAACACAAATGCAAACCAAACAAAGGATCTAAGGAGACCACAAGACATTGAAGACTCGGGGAAGATCGGTTGGAAGTAGGTTGACCAAAGGTAGGCTCAAAACCAAGGAAAAATTCATGAAAAAACAGGGGCCAACACTGGTGCAGAGTGGGCCAGTGTGAGGTGCAATGCTTTGTCAAAGGGAGAGGGGGTGTGTTGGGCTTGGGAAAGAGGATTCCAACATAAAAATTGAAAAAAAGGCTCAATGAAGTCACTTCCTGGGTTTGTTATTGGTTGAATGATACAACAAAGTTCTGTCAAGGAGGTAATCAAACATAATGGATAAGGAAACCACCAATGGAATACTTTGTTCCCCAGTTGAGTCACCAATTTGTTATATGAGATTTATGATTGTAGACAAAAGTATCTCCCCAGGGTCGATGGCTAATCTAGAACTACAGAGAGACAAGGAACCCAATGGTTTTCCTTAAAGTAAATAGATGATGGAGGGAGGCCTACCCAGAATCCTTCACACACTTCACTCCTTCTTTAGCTTGGAAGTTCCAATTCCAAAATTAGAACCTACACGGTCAGATAATACAAGCCAAGAAACTACGATATCTATGAAGTATCATCTAAGTACTTCATTCAATAGATCAACATGGTATTGAAATAAGTGAAATAACAACATCACATATAGGAAAACAATTAATTATTTGCTTTAATATAAATGGAAGGAAATTACAACCATAAGTAGCAGTTGATCTTGTAGAATAGCTCCTCAAAGTTGTGGACTTGTCCTTTCCTTATCACGATATGCACCTCCAATCACCCTAAATTCATGAGATGATGTCCACTCACTACAACAACATAAGGGCAGAATCACTCTCCAAAAGACAACCCCCAACCATATAGAAGGCTGCGAATATATAGAGAAGTATGGTAAATTGGGAGTTCTTATCCAACTACTAATATAGGGTAAGTGATCCACCTTTGATGGAGGGATAAGATCAAAGGATAAGTGGTGAAAACTACAAAGTAGGAAAGGATATGATCCTAATGCTTTATCCAAGGTAAGTAGTTGTAACAACTTATGGAAACTCCTAGAAGGGGTAGCTTCTGAAATCCTGATCATTCTCTCGGATTTCTAGAACCAACGCAGGTGCAAAGGGGAGCAACCTGCTTGTGACCAACGAAGGCCATACTAGAGTAACCTGCTGGTGAACTCGCCCTAGTAGGCTTACATGGAGCATTGGTCCTCAAACTAGCTCAGATGATGTAGTTTAGCACTGAAATTTTGGGAAATGAAAGGTACATGCTTAGGGCTTTATGCAAGATGGTGATAAGGGGGAATATGATGTTGATTGATCCCATTAGGAGGCTTGATGATAAGATGTGAAAAAATGGCCTATAACATTACAAAAATCACACACATGTATATATTATAATACAATGGTGAAAATCTCCCTTTCCAATCATATTGATCATGTAAGCCTATATATGCCACCTCGCTCTAGGAATAAAATCCTAGGAGTTCCCGTTGTAGTTCTCTTTCAAAATATCTGAGACAAAAACATCAGGGTGACATGGGTCCTTCATGGACCCGTCCTTCATGTTTCCCAACACCCTTTGTTACATCTGCACACTTGACTCCACCCTTTCCACATCATCCTGGTCTTTTACCTTCCTTCCGATGCATTCATAACTGTCGGGGTGACTTGACCATGTAAACCTTTAGCCATATTGGTACACTATGTGACTGCAAGTCTATAGTGTATGTATTTATGTGTGTAATGATTACATTGAATGTGTAAAATGATACAAGCTACTTGTTTTGTTTTTTGGAAAATATGCCATACCAATTTTTCTATTTTTGACTCAGGTGACAACTCGTCGAACTTCGACTCCCATCCCGTTCGTTGACCAAAACACACCTCATCCATTACCCTGATTTGTTGAGCCATCATCCCATGATATATGTATTATTAATTAATCCATACATCATCCATTAAAATTTGAATTTTGAATTTTTTTGATTGTCATGTTTTACATGAAATTCATTTTGATTTTGAATTTTGATGGTGGGTAGAGGGCCTCCTTGTCTCATCGCTCTGCTTCCGCACAAAACCAAAGTAAGGGGCTTCTATAGAATAACATAAATGACCCATGTTCAAGCATGGTATTGGAGTTCAAATATGTGGGAATTTACAGGGTAAGTTCCTCAAACAGATCACAGGTTAAGACACCAGTATTATTGACGTGGTTAAAACCCTCAAAGAGGGAAACAATCCACGGCTTGAGCCAACGCGGCCACTTAAGGCAATTTATTAATAAAAGAATGAAAATTTACATAAGCTTCTCTCATGAACGATTACCCTATATATGACCCTCCATGCTCTTTAAATAGAGATCATGGACCAATCGGGTGTTAAGACATGAATCAAGTGTCGGTAATACCGAGGAGAGAATGAACCGTCATGTCACTACATATCGTGACCATTGGATTGTAAGTTACAAAAGTACATAGTAAAGAAACACACTTTACCTAACTCTACACTAGACCAAGTTATACTTAAATATTTCCTATGTGTCGGAATATCCTAACATCCCCCCTTAAGAACAACTTGGGATAGGATTGAAGGATGTACAAATATGACACAATAGGAGAAGGAAGGAGGCATTCGAGCCTATCCCCCCTTAGTGACAACTTCCTGAATTCCAAACATAAATCAAAGTTTAGTAAACTTCGCCTTTCGGAGAGCCTTTGTAAAGATGTCAGCAACTTTATCTTCTGTTGAACAATATTGCACATCAAGAACATGGTCGTGAATGAGCTTTTTGATGAAGTGCATGTGTAGTTCAATGTGTTTGTTGTGTTGATGTTGGACTGGATCTTTGCATAGTTGAATGGAACTTTGATTATCATACCAAAGTGTAGTCGGATGCTGTTGGCGAAAGCCAAACTTTGACAGGATCTGAGGAAGCCACAGGGCTTCCTTACTAGCTTCTACAGCACCACGATACTTTGCTTCTGTTGAAGAAAGAGAAATGAAACTTTGTTTCTTGCAAGCCCATGTAATAGGTCTTGAACCAAGAGTGAACACATAACCTGTAGTAGACTTCCGATCATCAGGGTCACCAGCCCAATCAAAATTAGTGAAACCAACCAATAGAGAAGATGCTTTTGCACTGTAATGAATCCCAAACTGAACTGTACCTCACACATAACGAAGTATTCTTTTAGTTGCTTTCCAATGACTTTCATGTGGGTTTTGCATAAACCGAGCAATAAGGCCAACAACAAAGGAAAGGTTAGGACGAGTATGGGTTAAATATAAAACTTTTCCTACAAGTTGACGGTATAAGGTAGCATCAACTTCAGGGGATGTACAAGTGATTGAAAGTTTGGCTCCAGACTGAAAGGGAGAAGGGGTTGGCTTACAGTCTTCCATGTGAAAATGGCATAGAAGATTACATGCATACTTGGACTAGGAAAGGGAAATACCTTCCTTGGATTGCAAGACTTGAAGACAAAGAAAATAATGCAAGTGTCTTGAGTTTGTCATTTAAAACTTATTTTTAAGGCTGGAATTCACATGGTTTATAAGGTTGGGATCACTACCTGTAAGGATAAGATCATCAACATAAAGAATAAGAATGATAAGAGACTTGCCCACTTTCTTGGTGTAGATAGTATTGTCAGAATGACACCTAGAAAATCTAGTTGCTAAAAGAAAGCTATCCATTTTGGCATACCAAGCCCAAGAGGCTTGCTTGACACCATAAAGGGATTTCTTAAGTCGACATACAAGACTGGAGTCTGTTTGTATAAAGCTAGCAGGCTATTCCATATATATTTCTTCATGTAAGTCCCCATGCAAGAAGGTAGATGAACTTCCCATTTGGAAGAGGTAGCAAGGGAAATAACAAGGCGGATAGAGTTCATTTTGGTAACAGGGGAGAATGTTTCAGTATACTCAATGCCTTCAACTTGTGAAAAACCCTTAACAACAAGACGAGCTTTATGTTTATCAACTTTTCCATCTGGTCCATACTTGGTTCCGTAAACCCATTTGCATCTAAAAAGTTTTCGTCCCTTTGGAAGGGGAATAAGATCCCATATATAATTTGCCAATAATGAACGATATCGTTCATTCATAGTTGCGTCCCAATTTGGATGGCCTGAAGCTTCTGCAATGGTGTCAGGATCATAATTAGCTGAATCTTGAGCCGGTAAAGAAGAGGCTCTATCGAACTGAGAACGTGTACATCGCTGATTTGTAGGATCACCGACAAGAGCACCTACTACATCCCGAGTAGCACATACCCATTTTGGAAGCTGAGGAGCTGAAGGAGGATCCTGAGAAGGTGGGGGAGGATTTTCATCCTTTCTGTCATCATCTGAAGAAGAAATATTTTTAGAATTAGAAGGGATAGAGAGAGGTGGCACATTCGCTGAACTAGGCTTGTAGGCTGATATATTTCAACAAACTTTACATCTCTTCTAATGATAACATTTTTGGACTTAAGTGGAATAATTCTGTATCCTTTGACATCTTCAAAATATAAAAAAAATACATTTTTCGCTCTTAGGTTCTAAAGCTTTATGTTTCTCATTTGGAATATGGGCCCATGCTTCACTTCCAAAAACAAGAAAGTGACTTACATCTGGTTTAATTGAGATCCATGCTTCTTCTGGAGTGATATTCTTTAAAACCTTAGTAGGAGTGTGATTTATTATGTAATTTGCACAGTTAATTGCTTCTACCCAAAAATTAAGACTAAGTCCTTTACATTGAAGCATACAATTAGCCATTTCCTTTAAGGTGCGATTCTTCCTTCCAGCTACATCATTTTGTTGTGGAGTATATGGAATAGTATGTTGCATTTGAATTCCATTCTCAGTGCAAAAGTTGATGAATTTTTTGCTAACATATTCTTCGCCATTATCAAATATTAGCTTAAGAATTTGATGTCTAGATTGTTTTTCAACAAAGGCCTTAAAGGCAAAGAACATGTTAAATACTTCACTCTTGAGTTTTAAGAAGTATAACCAAGTGTGTATGGAGAAATCATCAATGAAAGTTAAGAAATACTTGTAGCCAGAGAATGAAACAACTGGAAGTGGAACACATAAATCACTATGGACAAGCTGTAAAGGGGCTGAGGCATGCCAAGAGGCACGTTTTTCAAAACTATCCTGATGATGTTTTCCCAGTACACGTCCGGAACAAACACCATCTCTGTAAGATACCATTGGAAGACCTGTCACCATATTTTCTTTACATAGATTTTGAAGGGAGCGATAGTTTAAGTGACCAAATCGCTCATGCCAAAGTTTGCTCACTTCATCAGTATGAGCAATAAATACCAAGGGAATATTTGATGACCCAAAGTTGTTAAACTTATACAACCTTGTAGAATCATCAGCAATTCCAGTAGGTAAACTCTGTCTAGGATCTCTTAGGTCCTTAATTACAACATCGTGAGGTGAAAATTTGACGATTTTACCTTCACTTGAATGAGTTATCTGATATACAGATAGAAGCTTGCAGGATAAGGTTGGAAAACAAAATGCATCATTGAATTGACCATTGTCTATATGAACAGTTCTAGTCCCTAAAACACTAAGAGATTTATCGTCACCAACATATATATTTTTGGTGTTACAATCATTTAAAGAAGAAAACATGGCTTTGTTTTTGGCCATGTGATAAGAAGCTCTAGGATCGATGAGCCACTCATGAGAATGAGAAGAAGAAGACACACTTAGTGCATATCCAGACCGAGATGCTTGACAACCACATGCAAAAAGTGTTATTCCTGAAGATGAAGGTTAAGTTGTTGAGTGCTCCAAATGGATGTTATGCTTCTTCATTGTTGCTTCCAAGGCTTCCATCTTCTTAAAGAATTTGGATTATAAGTGGCCATCTCGATTACAAAAGTGGAAATGTCTATCAGTCTTCTTCCCTTTGTTTTTATTTGCCTTATCATTTTGTTGAAATGATTTTTCATTTTGAGACTGAAATGGCTTAGGACACTTGTTTGGTTTGGGACCATTCTTTTTAGGATATGACTTCTTAGGATTCTTTGAATTTGGTTGTTGCTGGGCAGTTAAGACTTTCTTAGAAGAGTTTCCAAGATTAAGAAGACCAAGATGTAAGAGTTTTTCTTGTTCTCTTATTAAAGAATCACAAAAGGCATCAAAGGAAGGGGACTTGTAGTCTTTTCCTTGAGAAATGAAGGCTTCTCTTGTAGAATGGAAGGTGGAAACAAACACAGAGTAGGCTGGTCCAAACTTAGTAAGAATGGAATAGATAAGGTTAGGACCTTCTTTCTTAACCTTAACACCTTCCAAGAGAAGTCTAAGGGTCTTGAACTTAGACAAAAAATATTCAATGGAAGAAAAATTATTGGGGTCCAATGTAAGCAACTCATTTTCGAGTTGATGGGCTCTAAGTTCATTTTTAATCCCAAAAACTTTAGTGATCTGTTTCATTGCTTCATTAGGAGTATCAAGTTCTGCGATATGAAATCTAAGGGCTGGAGAAATAGACATCCCTATCAACCCACGTGCTTGATCTTGCCTATTTTCCCATTTGGCTGCCTTATCTTCATCTTTCGATTTGGCTTCTTGGCCTGAGGCTATTTTCTTAAGACCTTTACTTCTAAGTAAATCCACAATGTAGGACCACCATTGGAAGTAGTTGGTGCTGTCAAGAATAACTTGGCATGTACTTTCCATTTTAATAGAAACTGAAGCTATAGAGGCTAAAAATAAGTGTTCCAATGGAAATATCTCGAAAAATTAGACTGATTAAAAAAAACGGCTCTGAAAACGGCTTCCAAATGAAGAAGTTATGGCTTTTTTAAGAAAAGTTGTTGAAGATGCCGACAAAGTGCGAGAATGTGCGGAAATGAATGGTAATGTTATATTTAAAATTTTTTTTTCCCCCTTTCCAAACTTAATCTAATTAACTCAATAGAAAGAAAGACTTGAAATCAAGACCTCTATTCTCATAAAGTAGCTTTGGACCAAGTGAGCTAGATTAAAAGGTTAGTAATTTTTGGAAAAGAGGAAGGGGGGTTTTGTTTTGTTTTGTTTTTTCTTTTTTGTAGTCACTGAAGCTTTGGGGTGTGTGCTTACTTGAGAAAGCTCTTTTTTTTCCTACAAAACAAAAGACACAAAACGTAACATGGACATACAAAAAAAAACAAACTTTACGGCTTGAAGTTAGCTTTAACCGGAAACTAAATATTTTCCTCAATGTTTTTGATTTTCCGAGATCACACTAAGGCGTTGCGGAAAAGAGCATATGCATGAGAAAAATCCTTCCTTTCTGTTTCTGATTTTGTTGTGTGTGGAGCATGATTGTTCAGAGGTCTTTGTTTCAGCCGGATGTATACCTCAGGAAGTTTTGTACACCCCTCCACGCGGGGGGGACTTGTCCCCCCCGCGGGTCCGGGGGGGATTACCCCCCGGCTGGGGTCCGGGGCCAGCAGGTCCCCGGCGGGGGATGGGGCAGCGCCCCGGGCAAAAACATACGTAAATTTTCCTTAAAAGTATATAATTTCTAGTCAATCGAGCCGTTCATTAGGGGATGAATCTAGATGGTAGAATTATGTTTAGTTTAGGGTTTTTTCCCTAGAGGCCAACCCCCTCTTGGTATGAGGGCATTGTATTTGAGGCGGTGATAGATGTGTATTATGTTGAGCGAGAAAAGAGAGTGAGACTGTGAGAGAAAACATAGAATATTATAGCGGATTGCGTAAGCTGTGTCTCTTCATTTGCTGGATAATAGAAAGGAAGGACTGGCTGTTCGAGGTGGACGTAGCCCAAACTAGGTGAACCATGTATATCTGTGTCTCTCTGGTTTTGTGCATTTTCTGTGTTTATATTTCTGCAATATTTTATGTGTTCCATTGCTCCGTAATATATAAATTTCTAACAGATTTGCCCAGATCACATAGAGTCGCGGGGAAAAGAGCATATGAAAAAAGGAAAGGTATAGATCTAGTAATAAAAAAAACAAAGAGCTAAATAAACTGAAATAAACAGAGAGAAAATAACTAAAAACTGCAAATAAATATTGTATACCTCCAGATCTTAAAAATGACGTAGCTAGGGCTACTAGAAACCTTTTTGCATCAAACAAAAGGGGTTCCTCACTGGAACAGATGCTCCTAACACAATAGAGTAGTCCTCCTGGCATGAAACTAGTCAATAACATTAGATCTAGGAAATGACAATCAGATGCAATTCTATCGGCTTCAGATTTGGATCACCAACGGATATGGCCCTCAAATAGCTCTGATACCATGTAGGAATTTATAGGGTAAATTTCTTAGATAGAACACCAAAGGACACTGCTCACAAACATATCACATATCAGTATACCAGTATTGTTGACATGGTTAAAACCCTCAAAGAGGGAAATAGTCCACGGTCTGAGCCAACACTGCCACTTCAGGCAATTTATTAATAAAATAATGAAAACTTACATAAGCTTCTCTCATGATTGGTTACCCTACACATGACCCTCCATGCTCTTTAAATAGAGATCATGGACCAATTGGGTGTTAAGCCATGGATCAAGTGTCGGTAATGCCGAGGAGAGAATGAACCGTTGGATCACTACATATCATGACCGTCGGATTGTAAGTTACAAAAGTACATAGTAAAGAAACATAATTTACCTAACTCTACACTAGAACAAGTTATACTTAACTATTTCCTATGTGTCGGAATATCCTGACAAAGTATAGATGTGAAACAAAATATAATGATGGCAATTTGATTATATTTGACATTATAAAAACCAGAGCAGCAAGGATAAGAAGAGATTAGATATTCAATGAGCCATTTCGTCATTTTTTTTGATTGAGTGTGGTTGAAAAGGAGTCAATGCACTGATATTTTTAATTTCTTATTTTTTTGGCCATTTGTTTCCAATTTTAGTGGTGTATATATCTTTAAATGGAACTGAGGTACCTGTAATTCATTTCTTACATACATATCTGGAACACTAAGTACTCCATTGATATGATCTCTTCTCGTCCCTGACATTATGCATTCTAATTAAAGTTAAATAGTTAGCATATTTTACTAGCATAACCACATTAATAAATGTGGTAGATATACGCCGATAGGTGTATATGAATCACATGCACAACCACATTTTAAAATGTGGTTGACATATGCTAATAGTCGTCATTGGATATGGATTTAATATAAATATTAACAAATACATAGATATATTAATAATACAATAATAATAATTCTATTATAAATAATATTACCATTGTAAACCCAAGGGAATAACAAACCAAATGAATTAATACTAAAAAACCCAAGGGATTATAACCCCAAGGGAATAATATTAAACCCTATGAATATTAAACCTTCAATTAATAAATCTAATGGATTGATATTATAAATCTAAGGAAATAATAAATGCAAGGGAATAATATTAAACCCCTTGAACATGAACCCTTAGATTAATAAATGCAACAGATTGATATTATAAAACCAAGGGAATAATACTAAAACCCCAATGGACTATGAACCCAAAGGAATAATATTAAATCCAAGGGATCAACATTATAAACCAAAGGTATATAAACCCCAAGATAAATATTATAAACCCAAAAATAAACATGGTTGCTATTATAAGCCCAAGGGAATAATAAACTCAAGGGATTTATACTATAAAACGAAGAGACTATAAACCCAAACATAAGGGAATAATATTAAACCCTAGGAATATCAACCCTCACATGTTTAGACCCAAAGAAAAATATTATAAATCATTAAATAAACATGCTTGACCATTCTAACCATGCTCAATTTTCATATTGAGACAATCTTTTTCACAATGCAATGTTCAATCATGCCCGACTATGATTGAATGTTGCATTGTGACACATATTTTTTAAATATCAAAGTCAACTATGGTCGACCCTCGTTCAACGTTGCATTATGAAAATGATTTTGTTGATACTGAAATCAATTAGGGTCAAGCATAGTCAACCATGGTCTAATGTTGCATTGTGACAATGATTGTCTCATTATGGAAATCAACCATGGTCAAGGGTGGTCAAGCATGTTTATTTTAGGGTTAAAAATGTTTTTATTTGGTTTTCTATATGTTGGGTTTATAATATTAATCCCTTGGGTTTAATATTGTTTCATTGGGTTTATAATATTAATTCCTTGGTTTTACTATTTCCTTAGGATGTATCCTATCCATACATTATCAATCATGATCAACGAAGGTCTATCATGGATAACCATGATTAACCATATTATGTGAAGAAAATCATGGTCAACCATGGTCAATCTCAATTAAACCCTTTGATTAAGAAACCAAAGGGATTTATATTACAAAGGAAAGGGAATAATAAACTGAAGGGATTAATACTAAAACCCCAAAGGAATATGAACCCAAGGCAATAATGTTAAACCTAACAAATGAATATTATAAACCAAATTTATAAATACCCAAAGATGAATATTATAAACCTTAAAATAAACATGGTTGACCATGGTTTCCGAAGGTTGAATTTCATATTGAGACAATCCTTGCCACAATTTGATGTACAATGATGGTTGACGATGTTTGACCATGATTGATTACTATATATCAACACAGTCTTTGTCACAATGCGACGTTGGACCATCGTTGACCAAGGCAAATTTTCATATTGGCAGAATTTTTTTCACCATGCAAGGTCAGACCATGGTTGACCATTATTGATTTCACATAGCACGGGTGGCCATGGTTGACCATGGTTGACAAATATTGACCTTTGTTGACCATGATTGGCCACGATTTAGCATGATTGATATTTTAAAGCAAAGCGAATAATAAACCATGGTCCAATAATAATAAAAACCCAATGGATTATAAACCATAGGGAACAAAATTACAGAAAATGCAACAATATAAACCCAAGGTAAATAAACCCTAAGATAAATTTATTATAAACCATTGAATAACCATGGTTGGCCATGGTTGACCATCATCGATTTTCATACAGAGACAATCTTTGTCAAAATGTGACATTGCACCATGTTTGACCATGGTTCAACCCTTAGATTAATAAACCTATGGGATTGATGTTATAAACCCTTGGAAACAATAAACCCGTGGCATATATAATAAAACCCCAAGGGATTATGAAACCTAGGCAATAACATTGAACCCAAGGCATTAATATTATAAACCCAAGGTATATAAACCCTAAAGTAAATATTATAAACTCTCAAACAAACATGGTTGACCAATTTTGATTTTGATTTTTAGGTAATCCTTGTCACAATGCAAATTTGTACCATGTTTGATCACACTTGACCATGAATGATTTCCATATCGAGACAATTTTTGTCACAAAGCAATGTTGGACCAAGGTTAATTTTCATATTGAGACAATCTTTGTCACAATGCGATGTTTGACCATGGTTGAGCATTCTTGATTTTACAAAATATGGTTGAGCATGGTTGACCATGGTTGACGATGATTGTCCATGGTTGAGTATGGTTGACCATGTTTGATATTATGAACCTGGCAAGGGATCAATAGTAAAAACACAAGGGAATAATATTAAACCTAAAGGGAACAATATTAAACCCTAGGAATAAACCCAAGAGAATAATAAATCCAAAGGAATAATACTAAAACCCCAAGGGTTATAAACCCAAGCAAATAATATTAAACCAAAGGGATTAATATTATAAACCCAAGGTACATATTTATAAGATAAATATTATAAACCCTAAAATAAGAATTGTTGACCATGGTTTCTTTTCATATTGAGAGAGCCCTTGTCACAATGAAACGTTCAAACATGGTAACTCATGCATGACCATGATTGATTTTAATATCAATAAAATCTTCATCATAATGCGATGTTGGACCATAGTTGACCATGGTTGGTTTTCATATTGAGACAATCTATGTCACAATGCGACGTTGGACCATGGTAGACCATTATTCACTATGGTTGACCGTTATTGATTTTATACAACATGGTTGACAATGGATGACCATGCATTATCCATGGCTAACCATGATCCATATTATACACCCAAGTGAATAATAAACCCAAGGGAGCAATAAAAAAAAACGAAGGCATTATAAACTAAAGGGAATAATATTAAACCCAAGTGAATAATATTATAAACCAAGTTATATAAACCCTTAAAGTGCATGGTTGACTATTGCTGACCATGATTATCGTTGACCATGGTCCATTATCATATTTGACAAAATCCTTATCACAAAGCGACGTAGGACCATGGTTGACCATGCTTGAGCATGATTTATTTTCATATTGACACAATATTTACAACAATGCGGCGTTGCACCATGGTTTACCATGGTTGATTTTCATATTGAGACAATATTTGTCAAGATGCAACGTAGCACCATGCTTGACCATCATTGACCATGGTTGAATATAGTTGATCTTTAACCTTGCTTAACCATTATTGACCATGGTCGATGATGATGGAAATTGCAAACCTAAGCGAATAATAAACCAAATAAATTAATGCAGGACACTGGTTGGCTTATAAATGCATGGGAAAAATATTTAATCCAAGGGAACAATACTAAACCCTATTGAAAAACATAAACCCAACACATATAAACCCCAAGAAAAATGTTAAAGGCCGTATAATAAACATGTTAGTCGATGTATGGCCATGGTTTCGATTTGATACAATCATTTGCACGATGGGATGATGCGTCATCGTCAACTATTAAGCCCTAAAATTAATATTATAAATGTAAAGAATATAAATACATTACAAACCATTAAAATATTAGTATAATATATTAATATGAATTAATATAAACCATTAATACATTAGTATTAATACATTTTTAAATCATTAATAATTTTAAACCATTAACACATTAATATTAATACATCAATAAATTACGAGTATAAACCTCAAGAATATTTTCATAAACCAAAGGTATCAATAAACCCAAGGGGTTGATACTAAAACCCCAACCAATTACAAACCCATGAGAATAACATTAAACTGAAACAATGTTATCAAAGCATAGGAAGAGAAATGGATAAATTGAACAACTTGTATTAGCACAAAAGACAATGTCGCAACACAAAAGAAAATAAACATATTTAAATTGAAAACATTGGAATCTAAAAATAACAACTTAACACAAAATGTGAAGAAATTTCATACGCAATTTTTTACATAACAACACAAATGAAAAAAAAATTGATTTTAATGACATTGAAACCGAAAAATGATAATTTCAATTAAGAAATATTTTATGTTGTCTTTACATCAACGAAATCTACTACAAAATTGAACTTTAAATGCTCGATCAGAAGGCATTTATTAAATATCATATTCCAAAACACAACCATATCGATGACAAAAGAAACACCAATTCAAATCAACATCATAATGAACACGACCCTTCACGCTTTCCAATTAGTCTCTTCTTGTTTTCATTCCCAATTCTCTCTGGTGCACATGCAACAAGTATTTCACATATGATTTCATTTGATCTAAGACATGAATATGTTCATAAACAAAACCAAGATGGAAGCCAAGTTTTCTAACAAGCATTTATTACTGAGGCATAATAAAGGACATCATTATTCTCTATATATTCATTTCAATGAGAAAAATATAATATTTAAAATTAGTGCTTGCACACACACAAATATATATATATATATATATATATATATATATATATATATATATATATATATATATATATATATATATATTATATATATATAATATATATATACATTACATACATTACATACATACATACATATATATTATATATATATAATATATATATATATATATATATATATATATATATATATATATATTATGTTGTGGTTCACAGACACCCTGGTCAATGGGTGGCGCTACATCCATGGAAAAATCTGGGCTAATTGACCCCAAAGGGAATCTAGCCCCGTGGCCCACTAGCAAGGCATAACCCCAAGGGATTCGGGGAGAATGGACCCTGTGACCTCCCGATGGCAAGGCACTAATTTTTACCAACTGATCTAACCCTATCAAACAAGAATTAAATAAAAATAATAATGAGACATAAACCTAATATTGTTGAAAACAAGGACAACAAAATGGAAACATAGTTACAATCTAGCTGATTAAACAACAACAACAACAACAAAAAAATTTCCCCTGTAATTTTTTATAATTATTTAATCTATTTGGATTAACTATAAACAAATATATTCAAATCATCAAGAACTAGAACAAAAAATTTATTGATGTGCATACAATTTATTGAAAGTGACAACAACAAATAAAAAAAATATTCATATTAGTTTCACAACTATGCGAAAGAACTACACTCTGTTGATGATAAGAACCTCAAAATGATATTAAATTCAATCGATCCTCCTCTTTCTTCCTAAGTGTAACATATGTGCTACTTTGAATTTTTGCAAAATGTTGAAAAGAAAAAGGTGGGGAAATCCATAAACCATCAAAGGATTTCACTCTTGATATAGTTATAAATGCCAATCCTTGCCTCGTTGAAAAGAAAAAGGTGGTGAAATCCATAAACCATCAATGTATTTCACTCTTGATATAGCTATAAATGTCAAACTCTGCCTCTCTCTATCTTCAATATCTACTATGGCTCATTGCAAAGTCATCCCCTGTGACTTGTGTATAGTCAAGGGCCATGCCATTTTCAAAGGCATTTGTTTAAGATTCCCTCTAACAATGGGCACTATAGGCACAAATTTTGGGCAATCCCTATCGAATGGAACATTAGTGTACTTTTAAAAAGTAAATGTAGTGAATTGTGGCGGCTTTGAACCAGGT
Source organism: Pinus taeda (assembly GCA_000404065.3). NCBI lineage: Eukaryota > Viridiplantae > Streptophyta > Pinopsida > Pinales > Pinaceae > Pinus > Pinus taeda. The sequence goes on from APFE031685980.1 coordinate 56,630, forward strand.
GCAAAGAAGATATCTTCAATATATCCAAGCACACCATTAACCAAACTAGCTTTAACCCACATAGCATGACACGCTCTCCATGACACAATAACACTTCACCAAGACATCATCGTCACTCTCAACTATTTCTATTCTTCTAGCACATATTGCAACATATCTTGCAATTGAAAAATTCAATGATTTCAACATTTTCCAGTTGTACAAATTGACAAGACTATTCATATAAAACAAGTGAAATAAAGAATAGAATAAAATCTTTTCCTATAGATGTAAGAAACTATCAGCTTGCATCATAAGAATATCCCAATCAACCAAGAAAGGCTCTGCAATTATAATATTGGTTAAAATATTATGAAAAGATGTTTGTCTCGAATCATCTTCTTACTGCCTATAAATTTTATCCCAAGTCACAACAATGTTGAAGCTTTGCCACAACACTTTGTCTGATGTTTTACCTGTATACAAGGGTTTATCCTTAATAGGAGGTAGTTTCCCAAGGTCACCCACAAGATTCATGGACCTACTAGCAAAAGGAGAATCCTTGTTTTCAGGAAAGGTTTCTCGCAAACAAGAAACTATTTGTATGAATAGCCTTGGACCTATAAAGCTCATTTCATCAATAAAAATATATCAAATTTGCCTCATTTATTCTTGAAACACTACCAAATCCTGACCAATCAATGATTTCATATCTTTTTATAGGACTTTTTAAATAAGAGTGAATCATTTGCAATGTATATTAAAAGCAGTTATAATAGTTGGAGTGAGAAATAATAATGGACTTTTATTATCCATTGTCAAAGAAGAAAGATCATGAGAAATACAATGAATAAGAGAAGACTTCCCAGTTTTGGTGTTTCCTTGAATAATAATTTTCGAAATATCATCATTTACACGATTAACAAAGTGTTGAAAAACAATTTCAAAAGCATCTTGTTGTTTCTTCGATAGAGAGGAAGGTGAAAACATTGTCCCAAAATAAGTTTCCATTGCCAACACCCACAGACTACACATGTTTTATAAAATGGATAGCCTTTTCTGAAATATTGTTTAACATCATTGTTTCTTGCCAATTAAAATGGATATCAAATACCATTTTACCAACATTTTGAAGGTTAGAAATGTTTACATTTCTTGGAGGGATTTTTTGAGAACAAAGGAATCAACATCTTCCTCATTGCTTTCATCTAAAAAAGGAGCTCGATCAAAATGCCACATGCGATATCTTAAATTCCTCCAATTCTCATTAATAGTTTCAATTGAAAGCCCTATATTTGAAGCAATGCCATGAAATGGCTTGTACAAAAGAAACTCAATCCAACAAAATGTTTCAAACTCTTCTAACTCATAAGGAACAACATAAAACCATGTCCTTACATGAATAATGGCATGGACATCTCGTGGTCTTAATGGTTGTTTCTTACTCTTGTTGTCAAAACTCCATGATATTTCTATTTCTATCAAGCACAAATGATCCAGAAAATGTGGCCGGGTTTGATAAAGCTCAACAAAATTGTTTCTTCACGAAATTTCATCACAATACAACAATATTTTTTGGTATACTTTCTTCCCAACATTCAACAATATACATTTGTGACTACAAACAACAAGAGGTAGTTACCAACATATGGGAGATTTCTTGTGCTCCAATGTCATGCTCAACAAGAATTTCAGCAACGAATCTTCTATACGTGTATAACGTAGGAGCCTCACATCCACTTGCACTAACAACTATTGTCAACATTTCATGATAAATTTATGATCTTATTTTTGCTTCGAATCATATTTTGCAATATATTTCAGAATTTCGTGTCGAGACACAACTTGTTGACAATCAACATTTTCTCACCACATTGTTAGAAGATATACATTGCGAACATTTAAACGGTTATCGTTTCATGCCAGTTCATATTTTGTTTTCCCTTTTTCATCTATGAACAATGCTGACTCTACACAAACCTGTCATGGAGCATCATAGTGGCACGAAAGGTTAGATCACTTTTTTCATAAACATGAATCAACACTGCATTTCATATGCCTTTGGAATCAGTTCACCAAATTCTCATAATCTTCTCCAGGATTGCAAGAAAAAAATTGTTAAGTGTTCAAAAGGCAAAGATCACCATTTAGACTTTGAGGGATCGTAACATTTCAACGATGTATGTCACATGGATTCAAAAATGTTACATATTTGTTGAAGTAGCACTTTGCTGCTTGGACATAGAAAGGGTTGGACCAATCCAATGTTTCCTAATTCACAACTCCATACAACCACATGAAAGCGTGGATGTGCTACGAACCCCTATGCAGCCAGTCATACCTAACAAAAATAAATATGAAATTAACATATATAAACCAACCATAACAACAAGCCTTATGTTCCAAATCCTTCAACGACATGAGAAAGGGAACACGAACGAACATATACCAAAATTCTTTAGCAGCGAGGTGTTTTTGCAGAACTAACTCACAAAATATATTAAATCTTTGCTACACATAACAACTATATGTGGATACTAAATTCAATTTTCATTTTTTCTTGCATGTTCATTTTCTTGCTAAGAATGTATGTTTGAAGGCATAAGCCTATGCAAGTCATGCCACTTTTTGTCAGTTGCAATCAACATAAAAAACAAAGTAGGGCAACCCAACTGCGTAATCATGTAATTGAGTTCAGAACAACACTTTTTCCAATATTCCCTTGTACCCGTTAGAAAAGAACCAAAATGCATCAATTTATCAACTAGTTTATTGTTAGGAAGATCACAAAGTTGTTAACGCAACTCTTGAACAATTGTAGGTGCATTTTCATTAATATTATTCTTAAAAAAGAAATAATTTGTTCCTTGGCTATGGTGGCACATAATCATATTCAATAGGAAATATCGAAAGTGAGGATGGATTCCAAATCTTTGACCATAATATCTAAGTAGATGTAAACCATATTCATGAATTTCAATATTGAAAATACATGGATGCAACTGATCTGCATCACCTGTGGGGAGTAAAGTGGGGATTCCATGTATAGAACCCCTTCAGTATTATATTCATTAATGGGAGAGGTACCAATATTTGGCCAATCCAATGGTTCATTGGGTGTTGAATCTGCATTTTTAATAAATATTCTCATTCATTCCACTTCTCTGCATTGATTTGGCAAGCGAGAAAGAAAGGACGATGGATGGGAGTGAAAAGAATTAGCCCCATCCCTTTCAATCTCCTCACCAGCTCTTCCTATTTCATCAAGATAACTATCAAGATATTTCATACTACTAGATAGATCAATAGGTCTTTCTGGGAGAGCATCAATTGAATCCATATCAAGTTCAACATCCATGTAGTATTTATCCATCTACATTTTATAAACCAATGCATTCATGACACGCTAACTCTTCACATAGCATTCATAATATTTCGATTGAACACCACGTCTTCTCACAATCACAAAATCAAGTTGTTCAACATGCCTTGGAAGCTTCTTTGAAATCAAAGATAAATCTTGTTGAAAAATTATCGTGTGGCTACTATATTTATATTCACCACCATGAGCATGTGTCACATACATTATCAAATTTACCTGTGCTATTAGCTTCTCTTCAACTTGTGTCAAAACTCTTAGAGCCTTAGGTTATTCACTTGCGTGCATGTTGTTAAAGCAAGGAAAATGATGAGAGAATTTCTCTCTCTTACATCTTTTACAGATGGGCCCTTGATGCTATCTTATAACTTGTATACCAAGATAACATTCATTTCATACTTGGCACATTTTCATAATAGACAAATTATCAATCCTAGACTGAAACTTTCTATGAACTTCAATCATGTCCCCACTAAAATGATAGCGAGAAGTTTCATTTTCTTTACCAAATACCAATTTAGGCTGACAATGATGTGAAACAAATTATCCAATCAAAGCAATGATTGTGTCATTCATTTCCATAAAATGATGGGGATCCATTCTTCTAAATTGGTTCCAGTTAAATATGTTTAGTTTCAAAAATTTATAAACCATAATGTCAAAATCAAAGATTTAAAAAACAACAAGTTGAATTTTTAAAGTGAACAACAAATTCAAGAGAGAAAACATATACATTTTTTTGATTATTGCATCCTCCACGTGGAAGTCGAGGAATTTATACTGGTTGTGTTGGTTGCAAATCTATTTTTCCACCACTATTCACTCGAACAATGTTCTACCAAAAAAAAAATCCATAAATCAATTAAAAAATTTAAGTTTGAATGTAAAAATCGTATGAAAATAAATTCACATAAACCACTTGTGGTGTGCCAATAGAAAAAGTATGTAGAGATTTCTTGGGATCAACAATGTTGTCTACAAAGTTTTGTCGAGAAATTCTAGTTCCAACATTTCCAACACACTGTCACAAATTGTTAACCATCCTAGAAAGAATATCACTATCAATAAGAACATTAGGTGCTACAAGTTTTTGAATGGAATCATTGTGCCTATCTTCTATTATTGCATCTCTTCCATCACTTCTAGAACACATGCAGATTTTAATTCTATGAAGCCTTCTTATGTAAACACAATGAACATTTCCAAAGAAGATATATGTCAGGAAATGTTTGCAACAATGGAACATATTTGGAGATGTTCAAAATCCAAGGAAATAAATGTTTCAACGAAATTCTCTTCGTATGATATAACTAAGGTTCCATACTTAAAGTGCAGGAGGTCATCAATTGGCTATTTCCAAAAGTTTCGCAATTCAATGCCGAAGGCAAAACTTTGGGAATAGATAAATGTTGTACTAGAGTTAAATCTATTCCAATTCCAATGTTCATTTCCACATAGTTCTAAAAAAAACAAAATAAATAAATGATACAACAATAAAAAATTCCTACCAAGATAAAAAAATATAATCGAAAGGAAAATACTTGAAGTGCCTGTCCTGTTGCAACAAACACAATATGCACAGACTATGGAGGACTAATGATATTTATCATATAATTGGTACAAGTAATGCCTCACCCCACATTCCCAATAGAATGTTCCAAATTTCAACCATGTTAGGAACCATATCACTATCAACAAATAAACCACATACCGAAAATTGTTCATTGGCATCTTTGTGCCCATATTCCAATATTGCATTTCTTCCATTGTTTGCAGATGTCCCATGGATGTCATTTGTATTAATGCTCTCTTTGCAAACACAATTTTCCCAAAGAACACTATTGTTAGAAAAGTTTCAGAAGACATAAATTTTTGGACACCCTCGACATGCAGGAAAATGAACATTGAGGAAAATGTTATTCCCATTATAGTATTCTTGTTTTCATACTTACAATTAACAATTTCATCATCATGATGAATTTTTGAAGCCCTTTTATTTTTTTGGTATGCAACTCTTCTCCTCTCTTTTATAATATCCTTGCTATGATGATACCATAGTTGTTGATATTCATTTTCTCTCTCACGTGAACTAGGAGAACGAGGTTATTTCATACCACGTTTGCCTGTCCATTCACTCAACATTTCTATAGAAAAATTTAAACTTCATTTAAATTTCATGCTTCGATTCCTAAAGAGCTTATACTTAAACTTTGAAACCAAATAATTGTCATAAACCGAGCTATTTGATAACTAAAACAAAACATATGGGATAGATATATTACAACATGGAGAAGTTTCAAAGTAAATAATGCAAGTTAACTTTGGTACATTTGAAATAAATAAGTAAATGCACCAAGAATATCAAACCTTCTGTTAACAACTTACATATATATACTCAAGAAAATAAGCATTGAAACAACACTCACTGGGAGCGAATATTTATACATATAAATCGAACAAAAGTAGAAAATGTACAGAAAAGGTACTAGAACATGCCCTACAAAGTACGCTTGGTACAATTTTAGACCAAGGCGTAATCATATTAGTAACTTCCATTGGCTAAAATATACATCTATAGGATACAAAGAAGTAGTGAAATAACTATAATTGGTGAACAAACCAACATACATATAACACGATTATAGGAACATGAAGAAGGACCCCACTGAATATGTAACTGACAATAATTCTTAATAAATCAATTTAAAATTTGCTTGGAAAGAACATGTAACCAACTAACAAGGCTAGCCTCTTAAGAGAAATGAAGTGACATTTTTCAATTTTCACAAGTCACATAACTTAATTAGTAAAAGTGTAAGCAGTCATAATCCACACATATTTTTGACTAACCACAACATTTTTACTTCATTAGCATTGGGACTAGGAACCGAGTGTTATTAAAGAAAGGGAGTAGCCCATGCTTCCCTTGCATATTTAAGAAGATCCTGGGATTGCATCTGAAAGCTTTCTCAAAGCACTTGGTTTTCCATCTCCCTTTTTAGGCTCATATAGTGTAATAGGAAGGTAGTAAGTGGCCCATCAACCACACATTATTTTCTTTGCAGGTAAGGAACAAACATAACTTAGGGTAAGTAGGGGATTTTGTAAAGGATCATCGTAAATCCACGTCACTTTACACTTTTTATGTTCACTTAGTCACTTACACACACATTTCACTACACACACTAAGCTACTCTATACTTTGAACAAAGGGCATCAAGTTTCAAGATATTTTGTACATAGTTTATTTGAGCTTACGTTTTTACACCACAAGTGAAGGAAGAAACCTAAAAGAAATCATAACTTGAAAAAAATAAATTTCCCCACAGGGGCCATAAAATATTTTATAGTTTAGGTTAGGACTATTGGGGGTAGGCATCAAATAAGCCGCCATGTTCATGTTACATTTTGAAACATAGAAGTTGTCTTTTAGGGTGCTTCAAATCCTTCAATCATCCCACTGAAAAGACTACCCGGGTAGCACATAGACCTGATTTAGAGGGGGTTTGGCTTAGGCTCAGTGTATACGGTACTATATGGGGCTACCCGACTTGTATAATGCTCAGTAATGATCACTGATTACCAAGAAGCTAAAGACTCGACTACCCCGTGAGACGAAGGTATGTTATTGGCCAAATTTTAGGGCATCTTTCCCTATAGGTGGAAGTGCGGGAAGCACTAAAGGCTCATTCATTACCTTGGTTGATTCTTTTGGCTACTGGAAGCGTCACCAGTTCTTTTGAGACGTAGCCCCAACACCTGTCATAAAAGATATCTCTATAAGGCCCATCTACTTTGAGAGCGGAAAGGATGAATAGGTCTTCATAGGATATTTATCATACAAAAAACAAACTAAAACCTTTTTTCTTGTTTGATTGATCACATAACTTAACTTAAAGGGAAAGTAACAATTTATTTTTCACTTTGTTTTATGTATGTAATTTTTTTGTATACATATCCCTTGCCTCACCACAAAAGTGACACACAATCCATTTAAGAATACATAAATACCTTACTTTTTCATATTAAGAATAATAAGACAATGATACACAAACATTCCAACTCCCATTTCACCTCAATACACATTAAAATAAATTCTGCAAATAAAAATTGAAACAAATATTTAAGTTTACGAACAAAATCTTTTTAATAATAAAAATAATTAATCAAATTATAATGAATTAAGAAAATTGAGACCATTAACTATATTTCATTCACTATAATTATAAATTCTAATTACTAATAAATAATGTTTCCTTTTTGTCTATTAACTATTGTGTAAATGTAATTACAATTGTAAAATATACTATTATTAATACCAAAATTTAATAGTTTAATCAAATTCAAATTATCCATTAAAAAAATGAAAAGAAGTGTAAACTTCATAATATATTTTGTACAAATTAAAATTTGTTACCAAAATACTGTTGTTAATATCTAAATGTAAATTTTGTTATACTAAAATGGAAATAATAAACGTACTTGTCATTGAGATTTTGAAATTTGTTACCAAATGATATAGAACCGGTTATGGTTTATTAAGTTTTATGTCTTAAGAGCCAAATCAATGTTCTTAACATTTATTTATAAGTGGAGAAATAAATATAACTAACACATTTTAATAAAATCGCATGCATATTGAATAAATAAATAACCTACCAAATTCATCAAATGAAGTGACAAAAGTAGGATTCTAATTCTTAGAGCTAGCTGCAAAGTTTATGTTTAGTTAGAAAAATTAAAAATAATAAAACTATTGCAGCCATAAAAATGAGATGGCTAATAAATATTGGTAGATATCGATTTTCAAGGAGACATGCCTTTCTCAATATATATCAAAGTAAAAAATTTACTTCCAAAGCTTGTGTTTTTGAAAAAAAAATGTTTGATTACAAAAGTTCAATGAAACTAGTGAAACCATATAAATTAGATGACTAGTATTTATCAATTTATAATAAATAACAATACGCACTACTTTAGTATATCTTAGATTATTAAGATTTAAAAAAACATACATAAAACTTAACTAAATTATAATTTTATTTTAAATTATATTATAATTATTATTAATTACAAAAACAATTAATACATAAATTAAACATATATACATTTAGAAAAACATGTAACTAGTTTTTTAGTCATGAGGATTTGCACTCACTTTACCGTAGATATTTTCTAATGTAAATAAGCTTTGATACAACATCAAGGCTTATCAATACCACATGACCAAAAACCATAACTTGTTTTATATGACACTTGGTTGTATGGCAATTTTTTTAATTAATCAATTTAATTAAAAATACCAAAAAAACATAAATATTCTAGATCATTCCACGAAAATTAAATTCCTACCACTAATAATTATTAATGGTTCAACTAAAATTCTAAAAAATCTACTAATTTTTTTAACTTACTAATTAGCATGTTATAGAGTGGGTGTGGGTGATAGAGGGGTTATTACAGATCCTATAGGATTAATTGAAAGTGATTTTGTTTGGGTTCTTGATATTTCAATAAATAATCATGTTGAATATTATACACTATGGAAAGGTTTGAAGGTGGTGATGGATTTTTAGAATGTAATGAGGCATATGGTTCACATTACTCCATTAACACTCTTTTGGCTTTAATACTAAAGTGGGTGAAGAAGGTACCTAAGACATCTGTAGGGTTAACTTCTTGCATGCTTTAACAAAGCATAATTCTTTGATTGAGATATATGCAAATCAATCTTCACGTTGCTTATGTGAGCAACTATTTGGTTCCACACAATTTTGATCCAGCAAGAGGTTCCACCCTTTCTTCTTCAGGGATTATGGTTATAGGCTTTGGATTTTTAGCTAGAGGAACTAGATTGCAAAATAAGGTTTGATTTGGTGAGTCTTGACTTTCAGAGCTACTTGATTTTCATGATCCTTTTCCTATTCTATAACATTAGTAAGTCACCACCATTGTGTCTTGTTTTCTCAAAGAAGATTTAATAGAGGGGATTTCCTCATCTTAATTCACAACATCTTTTAGCGGTTTTACTCTTGATATTGGGGGTTTTGTTGGGGAGAGGTGTTATGTCTCTCCCTTTGATCCCTCTTCGAAGGGCCCCAGTTAGCACATTGATTCCCACTATTGTACAAACAATGGGGGTGTATCATCGCCCACACCCAATACCTTTTTCCTATTTCACTTCCACCATGCCTTTATCCATCAAGCCTAAACCATGCCTATATCCATCACCAAGTGGTTTGAAATCTACCCAGGAAGGGCAGTCTTCTCTATTGCCCTAGATCTTCAAAATGAGAATGAGTAGTTAATCAAAATCTCTTCATGAATTAATAAAATTGATTATATGCATTATATTTTTTACAACTAATTGATTAATGTAATTTTTTCAGAAATATAAATTTGGAAATTCTCTTGGGAGTACCATACATAAATAATCATTCTTTGTTTTAAATGAAAACTATTAGGAAAATTCTTTTAAAAAAATATATAAAACAAAAGTATATGATAAACAAAGCACAATATATCATCCCATGATAAATGCAACTTATTGTATAAATACAAATAATTTCCTGTGCATTGTAAATAAATCCTTGTAGTAAACAATCGTAGACTCTAGCTAATAAGTTATAGGAAATAAAACTTGGGTCCCCACTAGGACCTTCCAATTTAGCATTTTAAAAAGTGGTATATGATAAATAATAAATATTAAAAATTAATGCACACTGTCTTTAGAGAAACTAGCTAATTAGTATCTACTTACTATGGTTTTTTTTAATATGAACAAAATTTATTAATGGATCTATGACATTCATCAAGGTATAAACCTTCTTTAGCAATGTTTCGTTTTGTTCAATCATGTCTATAACAAGAATAACACATAAATATATTAAATATATTTTTAAATTTCTATAGAGTGAAGGAACTTCCAAGACTACATAGTGAAATGCAAAGTAGTATTCTTCATATGTTGATTAACGGTAAAAGAAACAAACATCGTTGCTTTCTGAAGCTTCATGGCATTTCCAATATTTCACTGAATGTTTGTGTTGTTGGCCATTATTTCAACAACCCAACCACTAGCTAATTAGTTGATTAATGAATGTTCATATTTATACTTTTAACAAAATTAATAAAATATGACATGAATGTTCATATTTATATTTTTAACAAAATTAATAAAATACACCATTACGAGAACAAGGGCCAAGTGAGTAGGATGTTGATTAATCTTGTATAAAAATTTATTATTCTTTTATCATGAATAAATCAGTTCTTCTCCCATCGTGTCTTCTACCCTTTCTTATTCTTCTCCTAGTGAAAGTCCTGATGCTGGTAACTAGGAGGCCAAGAAGAATAAGAGAAGGAAGAAGAAGAAGAAGAAGAAGAAGCAACATAAGAAAGGGTTTAACAAACTAACCATGGTCGTGCGTGTTAGTAATGTTGAGGAACCCTCCAACATGCAGCGCAAGCCCAAATACCTTTGCAAGCTTTGTAAGGGTTCTCACCTTCTTAAGGATTGTTCTGGTATACCTAGAGTCTTAGAAGTGTGGTATAAATATTTCCGTCAACTTATGGTTGATCCATTGACTAGTGGTTCTTAAGTTCTTGGGGAAAAGGGTAAAGTTAGGTTTCCTTGTAGGTTATTTGAAGGGGGGCATCAAAATCACCTTTTCCCTCATATGGATGTAGCCTCGAAATTGTATAAATCAACTTTGTTCAAAATGCCCACTTTTGTTGTGGACAATGCATCGAGTTTTACTCCCTTTAGTAAAATTAGTTCTTTCTTGATCAAACTCAAAGTGGTGTAACATTCCTACATTAGTTTTGACCCAAACCGTCAATCTAGGAGATTACAAAACCTTCCTCCTTTGAGAGAGGTGTTATGTCTCTCCCTTCGGTCCCTCTTTGAAGTGCCTCTATTAGCACACCATCTCATGCCTCGGTGTTGGGTAAATCCTTGCTTTTATGAGATTTTCATGTTAGGTATTTCCCTTCGATCCCTTCCACCTCAACTACTCATCACATTGTACCATGAGACCAACATGGTGACACCACCTCCACTAAGAAATCATATGCCATACATGGTTAGTCTAAATTTGCTAGAAATCTCTAAGTTGATTAATGAACCAAATATTACCTTTACCAAAGTGGTTTACTTGAAAAGTATAGAATATTTATCTAAAAATGTGATTTCTATTCTTAGTGATATGAATTAATCAATACCATAATATTTACTCAAATGAGATTATTTTCAATGCAAAATTTATAGGTGTTTGAAGAATGAATAAATGGGAGAGGATTAATGGGTTGGAAGTTGAAGACCTAGAGGATATGATTGAATTTTTAGTAGAAGACTTAACATGGACAAAGATTGATGGGGACCAAGTTGCAATTATTCCATATTGTCGACATCATGATTTTATAAGAGGATAGGAATCGAGTGAACGTGCACCCACTCAATTTCTTCTTACTTCTCAATGAAGTAAAAAAGTAGAGGATATCAGACAAACATATTTTTTAACATATCTGGAGTACATTATGTGAGTCTTTATATCCTTATTCAGTATACGTATAATCTTTTTCAATATGCATAAATGTTATATGTAATTTGTTGTAAATGTTTTATATATAGTTATTGGTGTGCATATGGTTTGAAGTACAAAAACATAATTATGCGTGCATCCTCATATCAAAATGAAAAACACAATCGACATGAAAGTATTAAAGTTGGTTTCCAATGTCACTTCATTGTGCGACGACTTCAATTTAGGCCAAATGATGTTGTAATAATATATACTGCATGTAGGAATATTGATAAATCCAATGTTGTTTGTCATGGAAAAGATGCAATCAGTAGGCCTATGAGATTTAGTTATGCACCAAATTTAATCAGGGATATGCGATCTATTGTCCAACATTTAATCCAAAGAGGTTTTAATGTTACAATGATATGGGACAAGTTCATCTCTAATGTGAATGATGGACTCGGTGAGTTATACACATGGACATCTCGAGATACATACATGACAAGACGAGATATATTAAACATTTACACCATAAGGCTAGAGTATGTTAAGGATCAAAGTGATCCAACCAATGTATAATGTTGGTATAAGGAACATTCTGAGAGCCTTTTCTTCTACCAGAAACAAGATCTTGCTGAAAACATCCCTTTTAGACAAAGTGGATGCGTTCAATGATGCTAAAATATTCTCACAACAATATAATCTCAATGGATTCAACATTTAGTACAAATAAGTATGGGGTGAGTACAAATTTATCCTAAATCTAATTCATTTATTCAAACCCATTTTAATGCTTGTATCTTATATAAATATAGTTATGTACTTTGGTTGTAATGTAATATCAACTTTACACTTTAATGGTTTTCGACAAACATCACAATGGGGTTCCAGTAGCTTGGGTGATATCATCACACAATACTATAGATGATATTTCTAAATGGATGTCAATTCTCTTTGCCATTGGGAAGAAAGAGCAACCATATTGGCATGTTCAAGATTTCATTACAGATGATGTTATTGCTGAAAATGAAGCGTTAAGATGATGTGTTTATTATTTTTATAAGAGACATAAAAATATTGTTAATGTATATTCTCTCTAAAACTTATGTTATTCCTGGTCTTCAATCAACTGTACAATATTATTATGTGTGTGGCATGTTCGTCATGCATAGTTGAAGAATGTTGGAAATAAAGTCCAAGGAAGGGAAAACCAAATCCACATTTTTCATGCATTAGGAGAAAACGTGCACGAGTATGAAGATGATGAATCTGTAAAAAAGGAAGTTGAAAATTTATTTGAAGGATTTAGTGACATACAAAGTTTTTGGAATATTTTAAAACAACTTGGTTAGCCAACAAAAAAATATGTAAGTTTCATATAAGTGGCTTTAATGACTCTATTTTGCATGTCATATGTATAGTTATTAATTCATAACTAATAAGTTTCTTTCTACAGATATGTGGGAAAAATCATACATACATTTTCCACATTCCAATCAAGATACAGATAATGCAATTGAGTCTTACCATCGGTATACCAAGAAGAGGTACCACAGTGAGAAGAACAATGCATGCCATAAGTGGGTTGATTGGTTGATTTACGTGTTATTGACAAAGATTGTATTATATTACAATCATATGCAATGTTTAAAAGAAGATGGTTTTGTACGACCTAGAAAAATTGAGGAACAGTTGAATTCATCCAAGTGTAGAGCTAACCAAATCCCAAATGAAGATTGTGTGCCTGATGAAAAGAGTAACAAAAATTATTGGGTTCGTAGCCAAAATAAGAATACTCATGATATTTGGTACAATTTCATATATGAAGATTCCAATCTACACTTCTGTAATTGCAAGTGGGCCCTGAATGGAAATGTCTATAAACATGTATTGAAAGTTGAGATGCTGGTGAGTAACATTAGTTTGGGTAAAATTGTAGTGCCTAATGTCACTAATCCTACTACTGAAATTCCTAGAATCTTATTTGATTTGAATGAATCACCTATATTGGTCCCAAAAACCCAAATAGAGCTTCTGCTATGCTTTGATTCTCCTCCCAATCTAAATTATCATAATGAAACAAGCATTGATGATTTAGATAATTTCTCATATAATGTTGAATCAACTAATGTACGACTAGATAGTGCATTATTTGAAGATGATGAGATGAAACATGTTAACTCATCAACTCATGAGAAATTGAGATCCATAATACCTACAAATTTGGAATAGGCATATGCATTAAACAAATTGGTAGACAAAGCATGTCAAGAATACAACATAATTTTTTTCAATACTATAACTCCATCCAAGATCACTACCAAGAGAAAACATAGTTTCTTGAGCCTAGTCAATAATAAAAGGCGATGTGGTTGCAAGTCAAAAGAAGGGAAAGATAAACTAAAATTTGAAAGGGTTGGACGAGTTCGGGCAAAAAAAAAAAAGAGCATGAATGAACAACTGGAATTATCTTCTCAACAACAAAGAAATGTGGACCACATTCCTGAGTCAGTGCAACATTCTATTATACGCAAAAATGGTATGGAAATCTGATGTTATGCATTTTTTCATGTGAAATATGATATACTATCATTTGCAATGCATAGGCATAACTATATGAATTTTTTTTTGTTATAGTTGAGGGGCCAACTTGTCAACTTCAATTATTTGATGAGCATGTCAGTGAAAGAAAATATAGCATTGGGAACACTTCTCTAGTCAGTACCATCCCAGTTTCCTCCCCGAGGGTGCTTCCCCCTATTGTACAACCAATGGGGATGTATTTTCGGCCACACCCACCACCTTTTTCCTTCATAAATTCTCCCATGCCTATAACCTCCTCCCTAAACCCTTCCCAATTCCCACCCCTACCCTTTAATGATCCACCCTTCTCATTGTTTCAATCATCCACCCTTGACATTCCAATTCCCCCCCCAGGGTGATCCCTCACCCTAGGGTTATTCCCACTATTGTACAACCAATGGGGATGTATCATCACCCAAACCCACTACCTTTTTCCTATTTTTCTCCCACCATGGCTTTATCCATCACACTTGAACCATGCTTATATCCATCACCAAGTTCTCCACCATCTACCCAGGAAGGGCAGTCTTCTCCATTGCCTTAGATCTTCATGGTGAGAATGAGTAGTTGACAAAAAACTTATCAATAATTAACGAAATTGATTATATGCATTTTGGATTTGACAACTAATTGGTTATTGAATTTTTACAGAAATATCAATTTGGAAATGCACTTGGGAGTGCCAAGAGTAGCGATGGTGACTTATACACCCAATTTCTAGATCAGTCATGAAGTAGGTTTTCCATAATGTCATTCATGGGCATGAAATTCCATTATCTATGTTGCGAATGAAGTTCTATTTTGTAGAAAAGAAAAATGTATAGCTAGACAAATTTGGAATATAAATACATGAATTTAAACTTGTGTGTATGACAATGTCTTCATTGACTTTTAAATTCATGATGTGGATTTGATGTTATATTCTATCATTGTTACATTAGTTTTGATTGATGTAGTTAGAATGGATTTATTTGTTTCATTTACAAATGATCAAGTTTGCAAGTTAAGTTACTTTTATATTTATATCTTACTCAATGTTTCATGCATGAACAAACATATTATAGGAACTTTTCTTAGTTGTAATAATAGATGTATCATGTACATGAAGAGAGCATATATATGGATTTAGATTTATTTTAATTTTTAATTTATGAAAAAGAAAGCTAAAGTTGAATTTATGAAAAATAAAAGTACACTATACATGCCTTATAAGGAAATCTGCAAAAATAGATAAAGGTTTGAGCCTTTACCACTTCAATACTAACATTTAAAGATGAAAACTTTATTGATAAGTGGTGTAGTATTATTTAAGTTTTTTGTTTTTAATTCTATATATATATTTTAACAATTCCTTTATTTATCTATAAATAGGGCACACAAAATATGTATGGTAAGAATACAAAGAAATGTGTAATATTTTTTTGAGATGTGGATCCCCCTTAGAGTGGATGGCTTTTTACCCACATAGTTTTGAACATGTGACATAATGTTCATCCACCCTATGGTGGCTTATCTGAGCATGCATGCGCTCATTGACAATTTCAACTTCATAAAATCCATCAGCTATGTTTGGATGCAACAATTCACATATCACTTTGCAGTCATCATCCACATGTGTTTTTTCACTGTGGGATTCACCATCATCTGCACCATCCACATTATAGTGGAGTCCTTGAGAATTTATATTCTCTTGCTCTACTTCACATGCAGAGGCTTCAACTTATCTCTTTGCAATCTGTGTTACATCTTCTTCATCCATATGCATGATTACATAATGGGTTTCAATTTTATGGTCTTGATAACCATCATCCACTTTTGAGTGGGATTCTCCAAGTTTTGTTGTTGTGTCGCCAGGTAAGAAATGGCTGAATGGCAAGGAGATATTTTCTGGGGCTAGTTGTGTTGGAAATAATACTGAGAGGGGGGGTGAATCAGTATTATTTGGTCAATTATTTTATTTTTCAAACCTAGAACATATATGCTACTTCAGTTAGAGAAAACCGCGTATATATGCAACTACAGATAAGGAAACCCGCGTATACCATATAGAATTATAATTTAAAATATTCTACAGATGTTGAACATTAATCTGTGCATCAGGATCATATAAACAGTAACCAGGAATAGAAAAATAGAGCAGAAGACAATCACACACAAGAACATAAGATATAAGGTGGAAACCCAATGTGGGTGAAAACCACCTACTGCAATATGTCTCTATTTTTTCAATTAGAAACTTCTTTTTACAATGATTCTGTACTGGTGCAGTCCTTTACCAGTACGCAGGTTGCTACCTGTAGAGAGTTACAACCTTCTCTCGTTTTCCAGCTTCTCCTGGAAGTGAGCTACAACCCCCTTAGTTCTTGTACTAGTTGAGATACTAGTACGCAGACGGCTACCTACAGAAAATTACAACCTTTTCTTCCTTCCAGTACCACGTTTCACAAATTTTCAAACTAGATCCACAAATAACATCAATCAAACATCAAGAATTTTTGCATCAACCAATCACCTTTTCACTAATCAAAACTGAATCAAAATAAACACTTCTCTAACGACTATACCCAGATCATAATAACAGTAATCACACCCCACTTCTGAACCCAGAACACTGTAGCAATAAACAAAAGCAGCTAGAACATAAATCAAGAGATGTACGCTACTTCACTATTCAAAAACCTGCGTGCATATGCTTCTGCGACTTTCCCTTACAAGAACAGCGTGTATACGCTTCTTCGCTTCACTGAACCTGCGTACATATCTATAAATTCATTCTTTCAAACATTCAAATATTAGTTAACCCAGATTATCAGATTTATAGATCAAGCATGCGCCACATATCACTGATCAAAATCATATAGAGATACCACTATTCCAGACTTAAGATTTTGACCCATCAATAGAACTTATCCTTCTCCTTGTGCTCAGGTTCCTTCTTCATTCAGATCTAGATCTGCACCATAACCCAATCACAATATTACAGATCTAGCACTTTATCAGATATTCAATAATTCAGAAGATGCCTTGCCAAATGATCTCCTTCCTCTTTTATAGCCTTAGGCCTTTCACAATACCACGGACCAAAAACCATAACAATTCAATA
>APFE031685981.1:10042-30457 GCA_000404065.3 Pinus taeda
TTTATAGTTAAACATTTAAGCAAAATACCTTCATGATTTTTCCAAAATAAAGCACCATCTATGACACAAAATTTTGATGATTTCATCCTTAAAAATCTTTTCTTGGTCTTGGAAAATCCCGGGGGAGCACACAGGTTTAACAATACAAAGCAAATTTCAGCGACCAAGGGGATTGCATGAAGGTTTCATTGATCTGTGGAGTTGCCAGCTCCGGTTCATCGTCCAGTTGATTAATGTCTAATGCTTGTAAGTTTGTTTCGGACATTAGTTTGGCTAACCCTTGTCCTTTTATGAGCTTAGTGGGCTTTATTTCAATGTCGTTTTCAAAGGATGCTGGTAATCCATTTGCCTCTTTTGCCTTCCAGTCCCTCTTGAGTTAGTATATCCTTTACAACGGCATTAGGGACATAGGCGATCACATGGGAGTATAGGATGTAGATTCTAAAATCTTTGATGGCTTTGACCAGGGCGTAGGATTGCTTCTCCATGATCTGAAATTTCAAGGGTGCGTCTCTCAAAGCTCGGCTGAAGAAAGCAATTGGCTTCTCATTGCTCTGATCATCTTTCTGCAGAAGGACCGCAGCTATAGTGTGTTCGGATGCGAAGGAAAAAATGATAAAATCTTTGTCGAATTGAGGACTGGTGAGGACAGGTGTTTGAGTTAGGGCAGTTTTTATACTCTCAAAAGCCTGCTTGGCTTCAAGAGACCATCTTACCTTGGCATCCTTTTTCAGCATGTTGCTCAATAGCCTTATTAGCTCAGCTAGATTTGGGATAAATCTCCTCAGGAAGTTGATCTTTCCGAGGAATGCTTGCAATTCTTTTATGTTTCTTGGATAAGGGATTTGAAGGATAGCTTGAATTATTTCCGGGTCAATTCTAATCCCATCTTTTGATATTATGTGCCCTAAAAGCTTGCCTTCCTCCAGGGCAAACAGGGACTTCTTAGGGTTCAAGGAAATGTCGTATTTCCTACATGTCATGAAAATTTGCCTTAAGTGCTTAAGGTGCTCTTGGTCGGATTTGGAGAATGGGGTTAGGTCATCAAGGTAAACTATGAGGAAATCATGTATCTCTTTGGCAAACGCAATATCCGTTGCCCTTTGAAAGGTAGCACTGGCGTTTTTTAGCCCAAAAGGCATTTTAACGTACTTGAATGTTCCCCATGGTGTGGTAAAAGCTGTTTTGTCCTGGTCATCTGGGTGAATAAGGATTTGGTTAAATCCTGAAAATCCATCTAGTAAAGAAATTCTAGAGGAACCCACTACTCTTTGCAAGATATGATCCATTTTGGGCAACGGGTAGTGGTCTTTTAGAGAGACTTGGTTTAAATTTCTCAAGTCTACACACAGTCTTATCTCTCCTGTTTTTTTCTAGTGGGCACTAAGTTAGACACCCATTCAGAGAATCTGATGGGTGCAATGATACCTGCTTCAAACATTCTCTTTATTTCTTTTTCAATCAAGGGAAGAAGCATGGGGTTGATTCTTCTAAGTTTCTGTTTGAACGGCTTTTGATTTGGTTTTAGGGGAATGGTATGTTGGATCACTGAGGTGTCATAGGACTTCAAGTCCTCATAACTCCAGGCAAATACATCTTGGAATTCTTTGAACAAATCCACATATTTCGGTTTTTGGTCAGGGGGGTAGATTTTTGGACAATTTAATCATTCTGGGATGCTCTGTTGTTCCTATGTTGTGTTCTTCGATGGCAGCATTCAAAGGTTCCATCTTTGGCTTTTTGGGCATGTCGTTGTCATCAAACATGTCTTCCAATGGAGTAAGGCCGGCAGGTAGAACATTACTTTTCAGATCAATAAACTCATCCTCCACCTTGGTTGTTTTCTCTAAACATATTTGTTTTAGCTGTTCTATTTTTGTATTGTGGAAAACAGTTGGGTTAAGGATTTGTTTAGCTGTTGCAGCTGTTACAGTCAGGTGTTTTTCTTCTGCTAACTGTTGTGAGTCGTCCATGGCATCCATGTCAATGTTTGTGTTGGAAAATTCGTCCTTCAGAGTTAAGAAACTGTTAATCTGGGCATCATTTTGAAATGCCTTCCAATCCTTGACATTGTTAGGGACCGAAGGTCTTTGTTTTATTTCAGCGGTGAAATGGTGATTTGGTCCAAAGGGAAGCTTACATGTACTAGCAAAGGTTGCTAGACTATGGGCGTGAATATTGTGATCTCGTGCAATTTTAGTGAGCTTGAATTCATTGAAGGCATTGAGTAATTCGGTGGCAGCAGCTTTGTAAGCTCTCATTCTACTATCATTAGCGACAAAGTTGCCTTTTATTTGTTGTATAATCAAGTCAGAGTCACCTAGGATGGAGACTTTAGTAGCTCCCGGGATTTTTAACAACTTAAGGCCTAAGAGAAGGGCTTCATACTCTGCCATGTTGTTTGTACATCTGAAACTGAGTCTGTAGGCATGGCCTTGTGCGTGGTTATCATGAGTATTGTAAATCCACACTCCAGCCCCTGCTCCTAACTTGTTAACTGAACCATCAAACTCCAAATACCATGTGACTTCTTGTTTGAGGTTTGTATTGAGAGTTTCAGTTGTTTGAGGATCGGATAGACTTACAATTTTAGTTTTGGGATGTTCTTCTTGATGTTTGTTGGTTGCCTTGGCTGTTGAGACAATTTCATGGGTGTTGGCAACTGATTCCTCATTGATGTACGTTCCTTGCTCCAAAGATGATGGCTTATCGTCAGTTGGAGGGCTGGTGTTATCATTAAACAAAATAAAAGAATCCATATCGGAATGGATTGAGTAAATTGGAAAATTTTGGGATTTTTCCTCAGTGCTTACCACATACTTCATTAATGTTTCTCTATATAGTCTCTTTGGCTGCCCAAAGACAGATATAGTGGCATAAGAGAGGTCGAGTTGCAGGGACCCTTGCAATTTTTCTCCCCACTATCTGGATAGGAGCATGCCATACTTTGTGGGAATGTCAGCAACTACTACGTCCATTAAGATTGTCTTGTTGGGGAATTGGAATAGAGAGACACAAAGGTCTTTGATCAAGCCTAAACATTTGACTTGACTTGAGTCAAAGGAATACAGATCTTTGTACGGTCTTGTGACATCAAGGTTCAACCTTTCCATTACAGCTTTGGGCATAAGGTTATGTGAGGCACCTGAGTCAAACATAGCATTATGCAGTATTTTGTCATGTATGTGCAGATTGACATAAAAAGGTGGAACAGGTCCATGTGTTGTTTTTCCGTTAACTTCTGGACCAAACAGTAGTTCAGGGGTATCATCTAAAACGTTCACATCATCCCTTAGTTCTAGTAATTGAAGTGATCTTTGAATCTGTTGTCTATATACATCATGTTTGGCAAGTTCTGAGAGGGGAATGGAAATCCTGAGTTTTCCAATCTCTGCCTCTAAATTGAACGGTTTTTCCAATGAGTTCCTGGCATTGATAGTGGCAAATTTCTCCTTTTCAGGCATACTCTCTATGTTTTCTTTTGGAATGTTAATGTCATGATGTATGATAGTTTGTGGTATTTCTGTTTTGGGAAGATTTTTAGAAGTCCTATTCAGATCTTCTTTTGGGAAGGAAGGAGGTAGAGGTTGGTCAATAGGAGAGTGTGCGTCTGTTACATCCTCCACAGTTACCTGACGAGGGTTTGGGACAGACCTGTCAGCTGGTTGATTGTTGGTGATAGTTCCTTTACTTTTGTTGAGCTGTTTGCTATCTTTTTTTCTGCTAGATGGGGGAACATCAATGGTCCTCGTTCTTAATTTGTATTGCTTATGTACCTCGTACACAACAGTATCATAGCCTTGTTTAAAGTCGAAGAACTCTTCCAACTTGGTGTGAAATTGTTTTGCATCAGAATATGGTCGGTCTTCTTCCGTAAGAAAGATTTTTTGTTCATTTTCTGAATCTATCAGGTTCATATGACTCCCATATGTGGGCTCAGTGGATGTAGATGCCTCCGCATAGTTTTCTTGAAAAGGAGGCCTAATATCATGGTCGGGACTAGCCCTTCCAACGTTTGGGTTTTGAGTTTTTCTGAAGTTCGGATTCCTTATGGCATTGGGTTGTTGACCTTCCCATGAAGTTTTTCTCTCGACATTTTCTACTCTATCTCCCAGCCTGTGGATGCCGTTGATGATAGCATCTAGCTTCTGATCGAAGGCTGAGGGTTCTTCTTTGAAAGTGGTTCTTCTCTCAGTTCTAGTTCTGTTTCTTTTAGCAATTAGATTTGCTTCCACACTCACTGCAGCATCTTGCATTTCTGCAAGGCTTTGAGGGGCTCTTTCCCTTAACTGATATGCCATCTCAGTATCAAAGCCATCCGGGAATTTGTATAAAGCGAGATCAGGTGGAGGTCTTAAATTTTGTGGTATCGCATTGTAGACATTGTTAAATCTTGCACAGTAATCCAGAACTGTTTCCTGAGGTCCTCTTTTGATAGTATCATACTCAGACAATATGTGTAGGGGATCTTTCTTTTTCTCCCATCTGTTAATAAATGCCTGGTATAAGGCTTCAGGGTTTAATATAGAATTGGGTGCAAGTGCCCTAAACCAGGTTCTGACATCACCGGTCAAACTTTGGACAAAAATATTCATTCTTACACTCTCATCATCAATCTCATAAATCTCGAAATAATCCTGCATTCTCTTTGTATGCTGTAGGGCGGTGCAGGAGGTTGCGCCATCAAAATAGGTGATTTTTGACTGGTAGTCCTGAGGCATAGCCACGGGATTAGCAGGCAATTGTAAGGGTGCATATCTAGCCATGATGATGGGGATAAGCGGAACAGCTAGAGCAGCGGGGATAACAGGAACAACTGGGGTAGAAGGAGTAGTAGTGGTAGTAAGAGTATGGGATGGAGGTGTAGAGGAGTTGCTTGGAGAAGGAGGTGATGAACCAGGGGAACTTGGGGTTGACCGAAATAAAACTTTGACGGGGATTGGAACACTGCTTGGTTGAACTATTTCAGGGGTCGCAACAGTTGGGTCTTCTTTTTGCTTTTGTTTTCTAATGATCTTAGGAATTAAATTTGGATTTGCCAAAACATCTGGGCTATTTGGATCAGGATTTGATCGTGTATTACGCGTTTGCTTCTTAGGAGCCAGCTTCTATTCTATTCTATTTTTTGGGAAATTTTTCTAAAATCCACAACAACACAGGTCGGTTTCTTCCTCTGTGGGGCTGCAGACTGGTTTAGTGAATTCATCTGAGGAGTTCCCCAGTGGATTCACCATTATGTTATCACTCAGGTTGTCCCTAGGCTCCTGTAGGGATACGCCCGAGGTAACCACAAACCAATCTTTGGATTGCAGGTTCTAGCCCACCTGCAATCAGAGAGGGCTCTCTCTTAATGATTCAAATTTGTTGATGATTTTAGGCTAGCTTTTGGCTCAGGGGTTTTTTTTTGTGTTTGGCTGGAAGTACAATGCTTTCAGGCAAAGAGGCAAATTATGAAGTGATAAGTTTCAAACCATTGGGCATGGAGTCATGGGTTAGGATTATCAGTGCGTCTTTCTAGTCATAAGAGAAATAATGAAGCAGGATAGCTGCTCATAACACAGTCTTCAAACTAAAAGGGTGGATGATATGTAAGGAATGAGAGGCACTTAAGAATCTCTCATTTAACCTAACAGAGGGAAAGATGATTTGTATCTAGGGGCAGTGAAGAATCCCTAGATAACTGTCTTGGGTTTAGGCAAACATGAGCCATGTGGAATTCATATTTATGCTTAAACAGAAGAAAACATAAAGAAACAACAGAAATTGAGCATAGAGTGTATTTAAACAAATTCTAAGCTAATCTTTCTTTCTGTTGTTTAAGGGCGTAATTCATGAATGAAAACAGAGGTAAGAAACACTTATTGAGTTATGCAACAGCACAGGAATTCCATAATCACTCTTCAACCAGTAGACACAGTGAACAATCCATTCTCCAAGGCTCATAAGCAGTCTTTGATTATAGGAACTTATCAGATATTACAGTGCGAGTCTCTCCAGGAGAAAAATCAGCTAGAAATAGCTTGTTGACAAATCAATCAACCAACCAACCAACCCGTAATACAGTATTCAAGGTTGTCTTTATAGTGCAAATATATCAAACTATTTATTACAATTGACCTAAAACAAGTCTGCAAAAGAGCTTTCTAAACCTAAACTTGTGCCAAAATTAAGTGCAAGTAAATATCTATTGAAATTGTGTCAGAGGTAACTGGATCAAAAGGGCTGCAATGTGGCCCTTGGAGCCTCGATGCAGTACTGATGAAATAACTGTGCTTTGGGATCTGTAGTTCTGTTCTGGTGCGAGTTAAATGTGCAATAACCATGATTTGAGAGTTTTAAGTGGCCTCGCCTTCTTTTTTGACTTTGGTGGAAAGTATTTAATTTTCTCCTGCTTTGAGCCGTTGTTAAGATCTTCGTTGATACTCTTTGCCGCTACATTGATGGTCTCCGCCGCTTGCTGATACTATTTGACGTGCTTTTTCCCTGTTGATGTGATCTGATACTCTTTATTCTCTGTCTCTGGTCTGTTCCTGTCTTCAAATTGGTTTAATTTGGCAAAATCGGGAAATTTCGGGCCTTTTTGGCGCAAAACGGGCCAAGGAATCAAAATATTCCCTAAAGATTCCCCAAAACGGCCTATTTCCCGTAGCGATCGAAAACTGCCTCCGTTTTTCATTCTGGAGCTCCAAAGCACGATTTTTCCTCTTGCGCGAATTTTCGGTTTTCTGGCTGCTGACGTTAGCATGACGTCAGCAGTACGGCGGATGACGCCAGCATGCTGATGTCAGCAGTGGGATCCTGGGGTACGGATGTGAAATCATCATGCTGACGTGGCAGTACGGTAGGGTGACGTGGCAGTATGACGTGGACCAGGCGCATGCAGGGTGAGGTGACGTGGAGGCGACCTGGCAGGATGAGGTGGCGCTCCTGTTATGTGAGGGGAGGGAAGTTTTCCCTGTGCGTCGGACCACCTTTGGTACGAAGATGGCTTTTTTCATGGGCGGCCCAATGCAATGGGAGGCCGCCACCTGTCCCGGTGTACGACAGGAAAACTGTCGGACATCGGGTGGTAACCTACCACCGTAATTGGGTGCGCGATGTGATCAAGGACCGTCGGATCTGGGGGAGGTGATCCGACAGTGGATGGGAAAGGGAGATGCGCGGGGTTTAGCAAAGTTGCATGCGCGATAAATTCTAAATTTTTCACGGCGCGATGGGTTTTTAACTTTAGAAAATGGGTAAATGTGTTTGCGTGGTGATAACTTATCAAACAAACATTGATATTTTTCACAGAAGAATGCGCAGGGAGGGTTATTTGGCATTTGGGAAGGGTACCCTTAGTGTTTGGAAGGGGTTCATACACTTGGGAGTGGAAATTTTTGCAGAGGGAGGGTTCTTACTAAAGTCCATGTGACTTAGTAATTCCCAGTGAAGTATTTATGGTTATATTTCAACCAGGGGGAGGGGATATTTACATAAGGGGATTATCTACATAGTTTTAGTATGGGGACAGGGAAAATATAAGGAGTTAAATAATAATGTCAGTAATTAATATGGAGATGACAAGAAAGCGCTAAGCTTCAGAAATCTTAGGCTTGAAAGGGGGAGATAGAACCTTATAGAGAGAGTGTGGATTTTCTTTGAGTGAAGCAGATCTTCACCCAAGCTAATGATATGAAAATGATGAAACTAAGAGGTATCAAGCAGATCTTGACCTCTTTTGGGGAAATTAGTTAATGATTTGGGGGAGATGGAGAAAGGAAGTTAGTTATGCCTGTTTTGAGCTTTTTCACATAAAACTGCCTGGTGATTGTGTCCTGAGTGGAGATGATACCCTGAAAACATGGAACTGATCAACAATCAAGATTCTGCAACCTCAAAACTACCTACCCAGCCTACTTACCTAACATTTTTTCTTCTTTTGGTTTGGGTGCACTTAGACTTGCAGACCCATCATTTCAATTTTTCTTTTTTATACCTTCCTATCTACAAACTACCCTTTTTTCTTCCAAGGGCACAGATTAAACAGTTGGGCTCCTTTGGTTCTCTACCTATCTAGGAATCTGCCAAGATTAAGCTGTTTGGACAGATTTTCATCCTCTATATTCTAGAACAGGAAATTGAAACCTAGGGAGACCAAGATTAAGCTGTTTGGACCTCCCCTTAGCTGAAAATTGTACAAAACTGGAATAACTTCTCAAAATTTGGAAAGCAGTTAGATGAACTCTGAGTAGCCTTCTTTGCTTGGTGAGTGTTTAGCAAATATGGAGCATTGCACCATGCAAAGTATGACATATTTGGTCTGTAAAATGTCAATCATTAAATATGAGTAACCTGCTGCAGCAGGAGGCTAACAGGTTGTTCCTTGCAAACAAATCAAAGATATAATTGGTTATTGTTAGTGGACCAACATGAGAAAAAAATCATTGCAAATGGTGAGAACAATGCATACATAACAGTAATTAAAAACTAAAAAACAAAACACATAAATAATGCTTGATGAAGCAAACAAATCAATAAAATAATGGGAAAAGGATCCCTTTATTGACAGTTGAAAATAGAAGATGAATCTAAAATCTTTGAGAAATTTATTTGAGCAATGGTGCTAAAAAATCCTTAACAAACAGGTTCCTTTCTTCACTCTATTTTCAAGCTTATCCTCTGTCTCAAATAAGTATCAATGATATCTCAATGGTGAAACCCTCTCCACACTAGAGTGGTGGATTGTTGAGAAACAATTTTGTAAACACAATAATGCTCTACTTATTCTTCAACAATGGAATGCAGAATTTTTTGAGAACAATTTTGCTAGCACAATGTTTCCTTGTCTTTGGTCCTCCAATGGCCTATTTATATAGAATTTTGAATCCCTCTTCCCTCTCTTTATGCATTAATGTGAAAATGACCCATAAGTAGGACAAGAGGATCCCTCGGGGGCTACATATCTCTAGGGAAGATCGAATTTAGTTGTCCTTGAATGGAACATGTCAAGGAATCTTATATTCCAAGTGCGTGAAGTGGTCCTGGATAGTTGAGTTTCAATTTTCTTCGACTGCGTAGCTATCAAAGGAAAAATCGTGTAGTTGTCAATTTTGGCCTATAGATAGCTTGCACAATTCAATTTTATATATAAGACCTTTGGAGAATTTAAATTTTTGAATTTTGATGATCTATTCAGCTGGAAAATATTCACTTGTATGTTTTTCTAAATGACTTTTGGTTCCATCTAGATTGTATAAATGTGTGTATGATTTTCTGGTGTTAACATTGAAGATATTCTGAAAATAACATTCAGAAATCATGAAGGCCATTATGAATTTTTGGTCATGCCTTTTGGAATTACTAATGCACCTTCCACATTTCAAGGTTTGATGAATTCCATTTTCAAACCTTTCCTTAGAAAATTTTTGTTAGTATTTTTTTATGATATACAAATCTACAACAAGACTTGGAAGGATCATGTTCAACATGTTGACAAGGTGCTAAAATTATTGGAGAAGAAACAATTGTACGAGGTGGAATATTTGGGTCACATTGTATCTCATGAGGGTGTTAAGGCAGATCCTAACAAAATTAAATCCATCAAGGAATAGAAAATTCCCACAACCCTAAAGCATCTTCGAGGATTTCTCAGGTTGACAGGGTATTCTCGCAAGTTTCCTAAGAATTATGGGAAAATAGTAGCACCTCTAACAACATTACTGAAGAAAGATGTATTTTTTTGGACTCTAGAAGAAACTAAGTGCTTTGAACATCATAATGAGGCAATGTGCCAAGCTTGAGTTTTAGCTAGTCTAGACTTCACAAAAACATTTATGGTGGAATGAGATGCTTTAGGATATGGTGAAGACCCATTGCTTTTGAAAGTCATCCAATCAAGGTAAAGTATTTAGACAAACCTATTTATGAGAAGGAAATGTTGGCAATATTACATGCGCTAAAGCAATAACACCCTTACCTAATGGGAAGACATTTCAAGGTAAAAACGGATCATGATAGTCTTAAATAATTTTTGAAATAAATATTATCTTCAGAAGAGTAACAAAAATGGGTCACTAAGATGTTGGGTTATGACTTTGAAATCATCTACAAAAAAGGGAAGAAAAATGTTGTTGCAGATGCACACTTAAGAAGGGATGAGGATGTGGAAGAATTTCTCTATGCCATTTCGATTATCCAACCTAACTGAATAATTGAAGTAAGGTAGGAATGGAATAATGAAGAGGTGTGGACACTCATTCAAAAGTCACAACAAGATCCCAATACACTGGATACATTTATCTGGAAAAATGAATCATTATGGTACAAAGATCGCTTATATCTATGTAAGAATTCCCAACTGAAAATTAAAAATAAATAAATAATAAATAATAAATAATAATAATAAATTAATAAATAAATAAATAATAAAATAAAATAAAATAAATAATAAATAATAAGTAAAAATAAAAATAAAAATAAAAAATAAAAATATTATTTTGGAATTTCACACCTCTCCTTTAGGAGGGGACTCGGTATTTTAAAAAACATACCATAGGGTCAAGAAGGTTTTTTTTTGGGATGACCTTAAATATGATATTCAAAAGTTTGTGGCAGAATGTTTGGTTTGCCAATAAAGTAAAGTTGAAATAAATAACACCTTCAGTCTACTACAACCTTTATCCATTCCAAGTCAGAATTGGGAGGAGGTCCCAATCTATTTTATCACAGGTTTACCCAAGTATGAAGGAAAGAGTGTCATCATCGTGGTAATTGATAGAATTACCAAGTATGCACACTTTTGTGCATTATCCCATCCTTTTAAATCCAATACAAGTTCTATTGCATTTACGGAAACTATTCAAAATCTACATGGAAACCCAAAGATTATTATAAGTGACAAAGATCCCATTTTCACTTAAATTTTTTAAATGGAATAATTTCTTATCTTGGTACTCAATTAGCTCATAGCCCATCTTATCATCCTCAACTTGGCGGGAAAATTGAGATAGTGAAAAAAATGTTTGGAAGGATATCTTCCTTACTTTGTACATGATAAATAAACACAATGGGCTACGTGGTTACCTATGGTTGAATGGTGGTATAACACTTCCTTTCATATTGCAGAAAAAAAGACCCCATTTATGGAACTTTATGGATATCATCCACCGTCTATCTCATCATATTTAAGATAAAATTATAGGGTTCAGTGGAAGATCAAATCGAGCACCAAGAACAAGTTATCCAACTCTTAAAGGATAACCTCACTCTAGTGTAGAATAGAATGAAACAATAGGAATATCATCATTGCAGTGAAAGAAGTTTTGATGTAGGTGATTGGGTATTTTTACGACTACATACATACAAAAAAATGTCCCTCAATCAAGCTAAGAAGGATAATAAATTATCACCCAAGTACTATGGACCTTACAAGTTGTCGCAAAAAATTGTTGCTATGGCATACAAATTGGAGCTTCCTACATCTTCCCGAGTACACCCAGTTTTCCATGTTTAATGCTTAAATAAAGTTATTGGTGACAAGATCCGAGTTCAAACAATATTTATAGAACTTGACGAGGAAGTAAAAATCATATTGGAGCCTGAGGAAGTCACAAAAACAAGAACCCGACAACTACGGAATAGATCAATTTCATAGTATCTCATTAAGTGGAATAACTTACCCACTAAAGATTCCACATGGGAGGATGATAATTTTATACAGAAGCATCCAGAGATACTCAATCATTGATGACAACACTTTTTTGAAGGAGAGGGGCATGTTATGTTCCTATAATACTAGTGTATCCCCTAATTTTAGTGTAGACCCTTTATTTTTATTATTTTTCCCATGTAGCCCCCATATTAATATTGTTGTGCCCTTACATTGTTATTTTTATGTAGGATCTAATTATATTGTGAGCCCTTGGACTCCTATATATAGACAAAGGAGGTCTTGTAATTTGTATAATCCAAGAATTGTTCATTTATGTGAAGTAAAGTAGGTTCCCCCCTTGAAGAGGTTGATTTTCAAGTTGTTGGTCTATATTTTCTTTTGTTTTGTGATTTGATTGCATAACAAAGGAGTAAGTGCATTTATAAATGCTTAAATGAATAACCATGATAAGAGACTCCAGAAACTGTTAACCTTGAAGAAGAAGATGAAGTCAAAGCAGAAGTAGTAGTGGAATCCTCATTTTATAAAGCTCCAAGTCCATCTAGGAAAAAAACAGAAATTGACCAAGTCTAACAACAGATCTATGACTATGTGGAAACACTGGAATAGAGCACCCAAAACAAGGTAAATTCCCCTCTCCAATCCAAAGATGCTTTTCATGAGGAAATCCCTTCGACTAATACCATTCCTTAGGAAGATCAACGAATTGTAGATACTTTAAAACAATATATACACAAGTTAGAAATATTAAATAGACATCTCAAAGAAGTAAATGAGGTAGTAAGAATTGAAAATGAAATTTTCAGGGCTCAAGATGATAGTATGTTGTTGAAATTATTCCAGTGGTATAATAAACACAAGAGGCTCAAAGCAAATGAAAAGGTTATTAGGTAAAAAAGTAAAGGATGACAAGGGAGGATATTAATAAGGAAGCCAAGACTAGCACTTAGTGTTAAGAGTCATGGAGGAACTACTAGTTTGGATGTCCTAATATAATCTTCAGAAATAGTTTAGTAATAAAATTATTTTTCCAATTTTGAAGTTTTAATGCATGAGAAAATGCAAAATATTCGGTGTGGGGCAATGTTGAGGTCATGAATTTTCCTATTTTCACACTACCTTTCCTTCACTTCCATCTTTTTTTATCATGGTTTTGTTACATTTTCAATTTATAAGGTCACACCATATATGATTAGATACAAAAAAAAAAAAAAAAATATCAAATATTTGAAGTTTATAGTCTTTAGTTTCTTTATGAAATATAATCCAAAACATTTCAATAGCTATCGAATTACACTAATTCTGCAGCTAACCAAAACTTTGCATCTACATCCATGGTTAAATAGGTTCCAGTGTGTTTGAACGAGAAAATGACATATAGCTAGATTATAAATGGAAAAAATATGGAAACCCAACTATTATATTGATCTGTCAACTCACAGGGTTCGAGAAATCTGATCTCAAACCAGAAGTCAAATCTTGTTATAATACTCCAGCTTTGCGTTGTTGCAATACGTTCTACACTTAAGGAGTTATTTCTTCATAATCCTATTCCCTATTATGATTACCAGACAATAAAGAGAAATGGCTCACTAATACAAGAGAAAATCCCCAACCATATGATCATACAAGAAAGCAATCATGCATTCCCTAATTCTATAGGGTTTGAACCAACACCTAGTATCCTCGCAGATAGGTGAAGTCTCTTAAGATTCATGCAAAATCCTCTCATCCAACTAGGATATCTCACTATTCTAACACCGATCGACTCTTACACATAAGCACAATAAAACAAGGACAAGAAGTGATATTTTGTAGAATATCGTCAGTTCAAAGAAATAAACAATAACATGAAAAAATAGATGCAAGTACATATCTGAAAGAAAAGGAGCATATATCTCTATTACTCAATAATCAAATGGTCCAATTATACCTTCAAGCATAAGATATCCTCTCCAAAATTTGGCAGATTCTCCTTCTCTCTTGAGCAATATGACCTCAAAACAAAGTATGTCTATCAATATCTGAATCAAGGTAGCAACATCTCAATATAATTCTCACCCCCTCCTCTCCCTTTCCTCTTGGTGAGATTATATAGGTTTATTCTATCCTTTGGGAGAATGTATCTAGACACCTAGGGGCTTGAGAAGTTAGGGAACTTCTACAATAATGACCCTTGGACAACCCATACACAAGTGGGTCAATTTGACCTCCTTGGGAATGACAAACTCTAGAAACCTTTTTCGTAATTATGAGTTTTTTTCTCAATTATCTCAACTATGAAATAATATTTATCTCATAATTATAATATTTTGGCAAAATATTTATGAGAAATTGCCCAATTATGTAATTTCACTCTTTTAACATGAGATAAATCTCAAATAGGTAAAAGAAAAGGTGAAAAGGGGATGCATTTTAGCCAACAAATAAGGTAAGTTGAACTTGGGTTTCTCTCACTATAATGGAGTGGAAAATAGGGTAATAACAAATGCCCCACTAATTCATGAGGTCGAAAGAGAAACTGATGGTCGAAATGCATTACAATAAATCTCATAGGTCAAAATGGGAGGAAGGATACAAAGCCAAGAATATAGATCAGAAGAAACCAAATATTGAAGTCTCATCTATGTTGATAAGATCCTCTTGGTGTACATACCCATGCTCGGTCACAAAGAATGTACTAAACATGGCCACCATAAAATACACTGCAGATCCATGACATGATATGTTATAACATGGCTATAAAGATATACATAGTGGATCTATGTGACTAAATACAATGTGGATTTATGTCATAGTATACATCAGTAGGACTATGGCACATGACTGACAGGGAAGTGTCTTAGATAACTCTAAAAATGCATAAATGATATATAACTACAATGCAAACTGGGAAGGGTGAAATATAAGAGTGAGATGTCCCTAAATCAGGGTCTTCGACATAACCCCAATGGTACAAATCTAAATCATGGAAATAAAGGAGCTAAAATTGAGCACAATAGAAATTGCCTGATTACCAACCAATGAGGTAAACCAATAATAGATGTGAGGGAAACCACCAATGGGGAAAATGGACCCCAAGGTACCTAGTATAGTCAACTAAGTGTGAATAAATGAGCTAACATCGAACACCAATGAACTTGATCAATCAGGAGCCGATGATGTAAACCCACTATTGATCATGAGGAAGCATGTCATTGAGCTCTGCAAGCTCCATGGTATTACTGGTTCCTATATCAAGCTCCTGGGTAATGAGCTGAAGTGGATAGGAGAAGATCTGTTGAAGGAGGGCCTTGATGTATAACCTATTAATCGACATGGAATAGATCAGGATGATGTGATGTATGGATGAAGTCGTGAAGCAATTAAATACAATTGACACAAGGATTTCTGACTCAAAAAGGTCAACAGGCTACTTCAGATGGTTGACACAGGCTGATACTTTCCTTGAACACGTAGCGGCATGACACAATAATGATTTGGCAACATGACTAATGAGCACCATGTGATATCATGTAATGACGTAAAAGGCATCAAAGCATGCTCCATATGACTTGAAGAGTAACCAGTCAAAGGAGTACACATACTCATATGCAAGGTATGGCTCCTAGGCAAGCTAAATCCCAGCTGTGAGACAATAAAACAAACAAATGTCATGTTCAAGGGTGAAAAAAAGGATGTTTTTGTTTGATGACTAATGAAAATGAATATTCCCTTCCTAGACTTGGTATTCTATAGAAATTAGGATTTAGATTTGCAATTTCCAATGAAGTTTTAATCAAAATCACAAGACACAAACCTACTCTACTATCAGACATTAATTCATAATTTAGAACAAAACTCTCATACATGCAATAACAAATCACAAACATGCAAATAGTATTTTTATCGGGGAAAGCAAATTGCTAAAAACCCCAATGCATGCTTTCATTACTATGATTAATAGAGATGTATTACAATTTCTTTTCTCAACTGAGAACAACCTGAAAATGCATAACCTATCTCTTTACTCACTGACAAGCTCTGACTTAGACTTAGTCAATTTCAGCCTCTGCATGAGCCCCTATTTTCTTACACAATTCCTTAGTAATCGAGCCCTTATTAAATAGGAAATTTTTCTAATTCATTGCTCAATTCCCAAGTATGGTCCACCTAACCTCATGCAACACTTGTACACTCAACTAGTTTACAACCGGTGGTTAACTGCCTTGGAAACTCCACAACAACTAGGTAACTCATATTATTTGCATGCATGAGCTAATTATTAGTTGATTGATCAATTAACTAGATGATATCTGAGTTAGACTAATGTCCCACTACTTAACTAACCACCAACTAGTTCTATTAATAGTTAGAACTAGTTTAACTGATTACAACTAAAATTAACTCAACCTAGGCTCCTAAAATTTAGGAATCATTGCATACAACTAAATTCATGCCCCTAACTCGAATTAATTGAGCAAGACTCCTATAAAATAGGAATCAACACATGCAAACTTAACTTCAACTTATTAACTCGAATAGAGTGATATTAACTGAGTGATAAGAGCCATGTCACATTAGTTAACTCCTCCAAGTTGTATGTTGATGTGAAATTTCAAATTTTCTCAATTTGGTCAAGGAAAAATCAAATTGAGACTTTCTTGCTGCATTTTTCAACAGTCCCTTTTAGCAAGAAATAGATTATCAACCACCCCTATCTTGTAACTATGGAATGTACTACATGAAACACCTCTCACTATTTTTGTTGCTACTGCAAAATATGCAACTAAGAAGCATCCAAAAAAATATGAATCATCTCTATCTGCAACTATCTACTGGAAAAATTGTGTTGTTTATTTCTTTGCTACTGAGCCCCTTGCTCTGCTATAAACACTCCTTTGCACTCCCTAGTATCTCAATGGAACTCATCCTCCTTCTACTAAATACTATGGGCCCTCGTAGTAAGGTAATCATCCATGAGGAGAATGTCTCAATGGACACTGCCCAAATTTATGTAACTCTTGGACTAACGATCTACATCACTCCACCTCACACATAGAGGTATGAGTGCATATGCTCCCTCTGCCCACTTGCCTCGAACTCTCCCCCTAATAGAGGTCTTTGCTTTAGTGTATGTCTCCACTCTTCCTCCCCATTTCCCCTCCATTTGTTGTTGCTCCACAACTTCTTGAGGCTCTTGCCCCCTCCCAACCACCCTATCTCTAATATTTTCCTTGATCCTCAAGGTTGTGCATGCATCTTCTACCTCAAGTGCATATAGGTTCTTGACTCGACCCCGATCTGCTTCACCTGTCTCATGGTTATGTGTCTCAAGAATGCCTTTTCTTTGTTCAAAATGACATCATAACCACGATCCTCCAAAACTACAACAGAGATGAGATTTTTCTTTAGGCCTGTAATGAACATGACATTCTTGAGCCTAAAGGGGGAGCCTGACTCCCTCTAAAATGTGATTGTACTAGTCTCGTTCGTGTTATTCCTTTTGTCGTCCCCAAACTCAATATTCATCTAGAGATATTTCTACTTGAAGTCATTGAAAAACTCTCTACACCCAGTCATGTGAAATGAGACACCTGAATCAAAGTACCACACACTCCCCATCATAGTGTTTGTTATGCATGCGATAAGGGTGAAATCTAGCTCAAACTATGAAGCCAAAGCTTCACATGTTGTTGCTACTGCAAACTCCTTCTTTCTAGACTTTTTGTGTGGACACTTAGTAGCATAGTTCCCAATTCATGAAAATTGAAGCATTTACTTTTAGACAAGTCTTTCTTCTTTCCCTCTTGGTTGGATTAATCCTCACCTTGGGACTTATTTCTATTGGACTTCATTCCTTTGCTGACTAGAGAAAAGTACTCTTCCTCTTCTTTGGATGAGGTTCCATCTCTATTATTCCTCCTTATTTCCTCTTGTACCAAACGAACTATAAATGTTCCCAATTCGGTAGTTTCTCCCTCCAGTTCACTAAATCTTGGTAGTTATGCTAGCTCTTGGGAAGGCCTAAGCTTACCAATTCCTCTTCTGCAACAGTAACACCAACCCCAACAAGTTCTTCATGACATTGTGTGAACCTGCTTAGACACTGTGGAATGTGTCACTCTTCTGCATCTTGATACTTCAAATTTTATCCTTGAGTGCTAGCTTCCTGTGGTCACTATTTTTCATGAACAATTATGTCAGTGCTTTCCACATTGTGAACGAAATTTCTCTTCCGTGGATATTTGAGACAATGTGATCTCGTAATCCCTCTAATATTATTCTCCTTGCCTTGGACACATATTTCTTCCATTGAGCAAGGTTATGGGCATCAAATTCTTATGGTTTTGCAACATCTGTATTGATGTATTCTAGCAAGCCATTGTCATCCAATACTGCCTCCATACGATCCTTCCATGCAATGAAATTAGAGTTGACTTCCAAGCCATACTCTAGTCTCAACCCATTGAAGGTCATGTTCCCCACTCTATAGAGATCATGGTACTCTGAGCTACAAAATCAATCCTCTTGAGAAACAACTTTGAAATTCATGTTCTAATGTGAAATCGGCTTTGATACCATGTAGAAATTATGATGTAGATTTGAAACTGCTCATGAAGTTTCCATCAAAATCAAAAGACACAAACCTACTCTATTGCTCTGCAGACATTAAATCACAATTTGGAACAAAAATATCAGACATGCAATAATAAAACACATACATACAAATAGTATTTTTCTCAGGGAAAGAAAATTGTTAAAAACCCAAATGTCTACTTGCATTAATATGATTAATAGAGATGTATTACAATTACTTTACTCAACTAAGCACAATCTACAAGTGCATAACGTATCTCTCTGCTCACTAAGAATCTTTGGCTTTGAATTAGTCAATTTCAGCCTCTTCTTTAACCCCTATTTTCTTATGCAGTTCTTGAACAATTGAGCCCCTATTATATAGGAAATTCCTTTAATTTATTTTGTAGTTCCCAAGTATGGTCCATCTGACCTCATGTAACACCTGTACACTCAACTAGTTTATAACTACTGGTTAACAACCTTGGAAACTCCACCACAACTAGGAAACTGGTATTAATTTCATGCATGAGCTAATTATTAGTTTATTGATTAGTTAACTAGATGATCTACGAGTTAGATTGATGTCCCACTACTTAACTAACCACCAACTAGTTCTATTAACAGATAAAACTAGTTTAACTTATTACAACTAAAATTAACTCAACCTAAGATCATAAAATTTAGGAATCACTACATATAACTGAACTTCATGCACCTAACTTGAACTAACATAGATAGAATCCTATGAAATAAGAATCAACACATGCAAAATAAACTTCAAATCATTAACTCGAATTGAGTGTTCTTAACTGAGTGACAAGATCCATGTCACCTCAGTTAACTCCTCTAACTTGTATGTTGATGTGGAGTTTCAAATTTTCTTAATTTAATCAAGGAAAAATCAACTTCATACTTTCTTGTTTCATTTTTCAACCCTCCCTCTCAACAAGAAAGGGATTATCAAGGTAATGATCCATGAGGAGAATGCCTCAATGGACCTTGCCCAAATTTCTGTAACTCTTAGACTAAGGATCTACATCACTCCACCTCACACCTGGAGGTATGGTTGCATGTGCTTCCTCTACCCACTTGTATCAAAATCTCTCCCTCTTGGAGGTCTCCAATTTATTTTATGTCTCCACTTTGCCTCCTCTTTGCCTCTCCATTTTTGGTTTCTCCACAACTTCCTGAGGCTCCATTTTGAGAGGTCTATCTTACTCCCTCTCAACCACCATATCTCTAATATCTACCTTACTCCTCAAGGTTGTGCATGCATCTTATACTTCAAGTGCATACAGGTTCTTAACTTGAACCCTGATATTCTTAACCTGTCCCATGGCTATGTGTCTCATGAATGCCTTTCCTTTGCTGAAAATCACATCATAACCATGGTCTTCAAAAACTGCAAAAAAGATGATAATTTTCTTTAGGCCTTGAATGAACATGACATCCTTGATCCTGAGGGGGGAACCTAACTCCCTCTGAAAAGTGACTATACAATCGCGGTTGTGATATATCTGCTATTGTCCCAAAACTCAATATTCATCTGAAGATCTTTCTCATCTAGGTCACTGTAAAAATCTCTACACCTACTCATGTGAAAGAAGGCACCTGAATCCAAGTACCACACACTCCCCATCACTTTATTGACCATGCATGAGATAAGGGTGAAATATAGCTCAAACTATGAAGCCAAACCTTCACCTGCTACTACTAATGCAGACTCCTTGTTAGACTTTTGTGTGGACACTTAGTAGCATAGTGCCCAAATTCATGGAAATTGAAGCATTTAATTAGACAATTTTTTCTTCTTTCCCTCATAGTTGGATTCAACCTCACCTTGGGACATCTTTCCTTTGGCATTCATTCCTTTGCTGACTAGAGAAAATTCCTCTTCCTCTTGTTTGGAGGGATGACCTATGTGGGCAAAGAAATGTAGTCATATTCCATATTAAGATGGAGTTTTTTACCAACGTTAGGAGGGACTGATGGGACTATTGGAGGGGAAATATCTTCCACAATAGGTGGTGAAGGATGCTCACTAGCTCAATCAACTTCCATAAGAGTAGTTGGCACTACCCAAGGATCAAGAGGTCTATGGGGTCCATAGGTGTCAGAAGAAATGTCTAGTCAATTTAACGTCTTAAATTTCTCTACATAAATTATCAATTCGGGTATCGTAAACTGATGAAGTGTGGTGC
>APFE031685981.1:30477-42728 GCA_000404065.3 Pinus taeda
AAAGTACAACAAAGCTCTCCAAAGCTTTCAAAAGCCATCAAGGAAGAACTACAAACTCCAAGCTAAAGAACTCCAAACTCTAAGCTTACAAGCTGATACTAATAAGCCAACAAATGAAGGAGAGAGATCTCCTATTTATACAAAAAAATGAGAAGCCATCTCATTAATGAGAGTCCATGAATCTCTCCCTCTACCTCTAGAGTCCTAATCAAAATAGGAACTGATAAGACACATGTCTTCTTAGAGTTACAATACAATTAGGAGATGTGACACATATCCTCATGATCCCATGATTCTTTCCATTCAAATTCGAATTTGGCCTTAGAGTGCCACATAAGGGTCTTCTAGAAGCTTCCTTTCAACCTACACATGTCAACAATCTCAACCCATTTTTTAGGTATAAGCATATGCACATTATTTCCTAATTTTTAACCACAAATTCACTTAAAAGGCTTAGAATTAATAAACATTGGAAAAACATAAATGTAGCCCAATGATAATGAAAGTGGGATGAATGTGGTGACATAGTAGTGAAATGGAGGTGATATAATGGGCATAATAGTGAAACTGTAATGGAAATGAATGACATTTTCAAGACTCAACAAGAAATCATATGCATAAGAGCTTTAGAATAGGAGGAAGGAATGTTGGGTGGCATTAATTGAGGAAATACCCCAATAAGAGATGAACTTTTAAAATATCCCATGCCAACACTCTGATATTAACCAGGGTTATCTCCCACAAGTGTTATTGAATTTTTTGTAGTGGAAATTTTGGCTAATGGCACACAATAATAAAATCGATCAATGGTACCAATCTTGCCTTCATAATGAAAGCAAAGTACATGGAACACGAATGAGACAAGTGTGGTCATGGCATAGAACCATCTACAGCCAAGGAGCAGGTTATAATCTAAAGGGGCGTCAAAAACTTCAACATTGACATAAATGGTTTTACTTCCTACCTCAATGGAAAACTTGGGAAAGTCCATAGAATTCCTTTAGAGTGATTTTAGACATAGTGAGCACTAAAGAGCCAAGAGCCTTCTAGTATTATGCTAACATGATGTAAGTGGAAGAGACTTCATCCATCAAAGTGCACGGAACATTGTTATGAAAAATTTTGGAATGCATGGGAAGATTGTTGGCATTATAGTGTGCATGGATCCAACTAGTTGATTTGGCACGAGTTCATGATGGCAGCCAGCTCATGTTATCATTGATACAAATCATTGTAGCCTAGATTATGTGTAGATGTCATAAATTGTAGCATGGTTGCATCTAGTTGTGTTGGCAATGGGATGAGTGTGCTGGAATTTATGTCAACCTTATGAGGTCATGCACTTATGTCAACCTCATGATGATGTATATTGTTGAAGCAATTTGTGTGTATTAGTATGTGTTGGCATTGATATTGATAATGTATGATGACACACTCATGATGGTCGATGATGGAATTTGTTTGATTGATGATGCATACTATATGTGATGGTGATGTTTGATGTCACACTAGTTGAGTTTTCAACTAGGTCTCCATTAGGTCTTCATGTCTATGCTTATGAGGATGACTTGTTGTAGTGATGCGATAACTTGTTGATGGTGCTACAAAGTATTGCAGGTCTGTTAGTGGTGTTGTGGCTTGTGGGGATGATTAATGGGGAGTGGAGGACTTGTTGGCACTCTTTCCAACCTTGTATGTTCACCTTCAAGGTCAATTTGGTAGTGACACTTGGGAGACATGTTTGACCCACTTGTAGATGTGGCAGAGGTCGTGGAAGAGGTTTGAAGGCTTTCACAACATCTAGAGAATATGTTCCAATAGGTGGTAAAGGTTCTAGATTGAAGGCTTGATGTTTTCACCTATGATTTTCCATAGTCTCTCCCTTATAGGCTCATGAGAGCAACTGAAAGGTTCCAGTCACATGGAGAGAGGCCTCTGAGAGCGAATGTAACTTTTGGTCAAGTTTAGACGGTTTAAAGCATGTGACTGAGGAATTTCATGGGATTTTCTATACATTCCTCACGTTGTTCAGAACTAAATTAACTTGGAAATTCTTATATGCTTCCATAAAAAGTGAAAAAGGTCATAAATGGTTTGAAATAGTCCTCCATTGATGTGAATTAATTTAGTGCACAAGTTGTGGTGTTAGTGGATTTATTTGGTCCAATTTGTGCACCTTTGATCCTAGCCCCAAGATCAATTTCTCTCTGCATGTTCTTTCATCTTGTCTTGTGAGCTTTGCAGATGTTGATAGTGAGTAAAAGGAATGTGTATGTGAGTGAGAAGGCTGCAAAGAAGTAGTGTATACTTAAAACCTATTAGAGAGTGTAGATGGTTTAGTTTATGAGTGTTAATTGTTGCATAATGAGCATATCTAAAGCATGAATTAGAGAATTCAGAATTGAAGCTGCTAGAGTAGACATTGGTTGGAGAGTTTTATATGTTGTTGGAGTAATGTTGGCGATCCTCTCACATTTGTTTTTGCAGGAGCTGATATTAAATTTGGTGCATAGCCTTGGTGTTTTATGTTTTTAATTGTAGTATGCAACAAGTATATTCTGATGTGCGGGTTTGATATATGTTGGTATCAGTTTTAATGTGGCCACTATTTTGCTATTGGAGAGCACATGTTTTTGTGGAGTTTGTTTTATATTTGATTTTATGATGATGTTTTGATGCTGAGAGAATGTATGCAGAGCTAAATTCTTGTTGATCAGAGCTCTTGGATCCATTTTGAAAATAGATGAAAGGAGATCCACATAGTGTAGGTTTTAACCCTGTACAAAAATTAGCAGCATACGAATTCTAAAAAATAAAAAATAAACAATGGCGAGAGCATAAAACATAAAATAGATGTATAAAGATATTTTCTCCTGGATCCCAAAATCGGGACTACCAGATTGATTTTTCATTATGTTCCTTTCAATGTTACAATAGATATATATATACATGTAGAAGCATCCATAAACCCCAATCCATTAACCCTGGATTAGAACATAACCGTAGTTCCCTTGACTGGATCTACAAAATACCATGGACAGAAAACCATCATGCCCAAAACCATGTGAGAAATCCATGCACAAAGCCATAGGTAGGTCTTCCCACCTAATAGCATGTGGGGTAGTCGTGGAAAGAATATAACACATACCAAACATTCTCCCACTTGTTTTTTTCTTTCCACAGGGAGCCACAGGAGAGCTTAGTCATTGGTCCAGCCATACAATGCCCATTGTTTCTATAAACCAAGAGAACTTCTCAGTTCTCACAGACTTTGTCAATGTATCTACAGTATTCTTCAATGTGTCTACCTTTAATAGCAACACCTTTTTATCCTCAAACATATCCCTCAAAAAGTGATACTCAACATCAATGTGGTTTGTCTTTGAATGGTAAGCAAGGTTCTTTGCCAAGAAAATTGCACTTTGGATGTAACAGTATATCCTTATAGCTCACTGCACTAACCCCATACTTGAACACAATCTCTGTAACCAAAATGATTCCTTGCTCGCATGAGTCGCTGCCATGTATTCTTCCTCTGTAGTTGAAAGTGCCACTATAGGCTGTCTCTTACCCATCCAACTAACTGTGCCTCCAAATAGGTTAAACACATATCCACTTGTAGATCTTCTCTGATACAGATCTCCAACCTAGTCTGCATCAAAAAAGCCATGAATGCTCAAAACTTTGTCCAATCCTAGTCTTCCTTGGTAGAAAAAACCATAATCACTAGTGTCAGATAAATACCTCAAAACCCGCTTCACTATTGCCCAATGCTCGTTCCCTAGTTTTGGTATAAGCCCACTCAATACATCAGGCTATAGACTGCATTTGCATATGGAACACGAGACATGTCCTCTTCCTCTTTTTGTGTCTTGGGACACTATTCAGCAGATAACTTTACACCTATAGGAATAGGAACCTTCATTGGTTTACTATCTTGCATATTAAACCTCTGCAGTTTTGTCCCTACGTACTTCCTCTAGTTTAACTAGAGCTTCCTATTTTCCCGATCTCGTTTAATTTCCATGACCAAAATATAGATTTCAGTGCCAAGATCTTTCATGTCGAATTTGGAGGACAATTGGGTCTTAAAATCTTGGATAATTTCTTTGTCATTTCCAACCAGTATCATATCATCCACATACAAGACTAGATAAATAACATGGTCCCCAATTAATTTAAAATACACAATGATATGCTTTTTTTCTAGTGAAGCCAAATCTCTGTATAAATGTATCAAATTTCTTATACCACATCCTTGGTTACTATTTTAACCCATACAAGGACTTTTTAAACTTGCATACCAATTCTTTCTTACCCTTCACCGCAAAGCATTTAGGTTTATTCATGTAGATCTCTTCTTCCAGATCCTCGTGATGAAATTTTGTCTTCACATCCATCTTTTCTACCTCAAAATCAAAAGAAACAATAACAGATAAAACTAATCTAATAAAATCTACTTTGGAAACAAGAGAAAAAATATCACCAAAATCAATTCCCAACACCTGGGAATAACCTTTTGCTACCAACCGACCTTTGTATTTCTCCACCTTTGCCTTTTGCATTCATCTTCTTCTTAAACACCCATTTGCTGCCAATGGGTTTCCTTCTAGCTAGAAACTCCACCAGATCCTAAGCCTCATTGTTGTGCAAAGATGCCATTTCATCGACCATGGCCTCTTTCCAGAGTTTTCCATCCTCTGAATCTACTGCTTCCCTCACAGTTTTGGGATCATCATTAGTAATAGATAAAGAAAATTTTGAACGGAAAGAATATGGACTATACCTTTATGGTTGCCTTCTTTCTCAAATTGATCTTCTCACGGCTGGAGTTTGTGGATCTTCATCTTCTGATTCCTCTTCTGTTGTAGAATCTCATTCTTCCTCCTTTGGCTCAAACTATATCTTCTCAGGTTCCTTTTTGCCCCTTGGAAAAATCGTAATTTTCATTAATATTAAGGAAAATTACATGTTTTAGATGTTGTGTGTAGATGCAGTTTTTATAAGCTGTAAGCCTGTCAAAAAATAAAAGAAGATATAAATATGTTCTCCACGCAGGGAGACAATTCCTTAGATATGTGTTGTTTAATACTCAAAATTTAAATTACTCTACGCAAAGACTATTTCCTGTAACATGAAGATGTATATGTGTAAGAAAAATAAATATAAATAGAAAAACAAGTCGCATATTAGATGATATCAGGCTCATGGTGAGCCTGTGCAGCATGGTCCATGTAGGGGCAGTGGTAATACTGGTAGTGCTCCCCTTCTCTTTGTTCCTGAATCATCAAGATGCGACATGGCTGGATCACTACCTCTTTGGAAAGTTTGTCAGCGAGTGAGTTTCGTTCCCTAAAGATATGATGACATGCAAAACGTCATCCAATATGTGTCGCAAAGTGTAAGCATGACATGTTGTTGTTTTGTTTATCTTATTGCATACAATTTTTGAGTGACTAAATACTTGTATATTCCTGCAGTTTTTTTCAATTGCAAATTGAATGAGATTTTTGGCTGTGATGAGTTCTACATAGTTGTTTGTGCCTCCTCCAATTCCCATTTGAATGTGATAGTAATGGGAGTTAGTTAGGTATAGAACAGAACCCCCCCACATCTTGCCTCTTGCACTAATCCATCAAAATAAGCCCAAGGTTGGGAGTGATCAATGGATTCATGGATGATATGTCTGAGTGGAGTGTTATCATCATCATCAGGTATATTACGATAGTTGGCAAGGATTCGGGCAATGATGGAGGGCAATGTGGGGTGGTGTCTAGAAAGATGATGTGGTTCCTGGCATTCCAAATTTCCAAACTAATGAGGAGGGGGAGGTTCCTTGCCTTTTTCAGGGATGCTATT
Source organism: Pinus taeda (assembly GCA_000404065.3). Taxonomy (NCBI): domain Eukaryota; kingdom Viridiplantae; phylum Streptophyta; class Pinopsida; order Pinales; family Pinaceae; genus Pinus; species Pinus taeda. The sequence continues at coordinate 36,337 of APFE031685981.1, forward strand.
GTCCACCAATTGGCCCAAACCTCCCTGATAGATTAACCCCTCCATGAGTTGGCTAAAGGGGTGTGTAAGAGTGTAGAATTCCAGAGGTGAGTGGTGATTGGGCAAGAGAGAAATAGGTGATCCACTATTTCTAAGATGTCTTTACATAGGCAACACCAAAAGGAACCATGTTGACCCCTTTTGATTAGGTTATCTCCGGTCAGGGCTTTTTTTTCAGGATTGACCACATGAACAATCTTGTTCTTGGGGGGGGGGGGGGGATTTGAGCTCCCACATTCCTTTCCACCTTATATCAATATTTTGTGGTCTATGTCTATTGGCAAGGTGTATATATCCTTCTTTGGGAGAATACTGGCCATTTTTTCTATTTCCCATTTAATCTCATCTTTCCCTTCCAATATTCAGGTGTGAGACTTAGTAAGAGCTGATGAGTATGCCCTCCAGGGCTGGTGCCAATGATGAGGTAAGTGTAGGTTGTGGGCAAACTTCCAAGCTTGGTGCAGGAAGGTAGATCTCTCCTGGTCAGCGATGTGATAGATGTGTGTGATGCCAATCTCTTTGAGGTGCTGGATTAGTCCTTCAAGTAATAAGTGTGCATTCCCACATCCTATCCATGGGACAAGGCCAATACAGATAGATGTCCCATTATAAATTCTCCATGTAAGTCTGTCACGAATTAGTGACAATGATTTCAGTATCGCTTTCCATATGTTTGAGATCCCAGATTTGTTCTAGCTTGTCTGTCCCAGCTAATCCATTGGCATTAATGGATCAATATATTTTGAGGAGGCTACTTTGGTCTAGAGGCTGCTAGAGGTGATTAATTTCCAACCTAGCTTGGCCGCTAGTGCAAAAGAGAAATCTTCCAATTTATTAATGCTCTAGCCTCCCCATTGCTTAGAAATGGAAAGCAGATCCCATTTTTCCCATGCAAAAATCCTCCCTGTTTGTTTTCCTTTCCACAGGAATATGCAGCAGAGGTTTTGTATTCTTGAAAGGATGCCCCTTGGAATCCAAGAAAGTAACATCCAGTATACGGGGTGGCCTCGAGAACAACTTTCATAAGCACTAGTCTTCCAGCTCTGGAGAGATACTTGTGATACCATATATTAAGTCTCCTTTCTAGCTTAGAGATCAACGATGTCCAGTCAACTATTTTGTAATTGAGTGGCTTCAACTTGTATCCCAGATACCAGAATCTAGCTACAATAGGGTGAGTGCAAAACCTTTGTAGTGAAAATTGGATCTCATGTGGGGAGCAGTTAGATATGGTAATAGTGGATTTTGAGTTATTAATAGTCATGCTAGTTGCAGTTTTGAACAGTTTGATAGAATGTTGTATAGTAGTCAAATCTCCTAATCCCCCATTAAGGAAAATTAACACATCATCCACAAAGAGGGGGTGCGTTATCATGCATCTGTCCATGATCCTGATGCTTAAGAGCCTGCCTCTGAGGTGCATATCCTTAAGTAGTCCGCTAATCCCTTCCATAACTGGTAGGAAGAGTAGGGGTGATAATGGGCATCCTTTCTTGAGTCCTCTTTCAAAGTGGAAGAAAGGAGAAGCATCACCATTTATCAGGACACTAAAGGATATATTAGTAATGCAGCACATTATCCATTTTATAACTCCCACAAGAAAACATAAATGAGTGAGGAGCATTCTGATATATAACCATCTTAACCAGTTGAATGCCTTAGATAGATCAGCCTCAAGAATCATACCTTTGATATTCTTTGTCTGTATTGAGTGCAATACCTCCTGGGCCGTTCCTATAGCTTCCTGTATCTGATGATCTTGTAGGAATCAAAATTGTTCTGAGGAGATGTGGGTGGAGGCTATTAGCAATGATTTTGGAGATGATTTTGTATATGCAATTGCAAAAGGAGATGGGTCGGATATGATCGAAAGTTAATGGATTTTCTGATTTGGGGATGAGAGCGATGAAAGTGGAATTGATGGCCCCATGCATTTGGCTAGATATCCTACATTCCTCGATGACCTTGAGTAAATCTTGCCCTAGTATATCAAAAAAGGCTAGATAGAACTCCACTAACTAGCCATCTGGACCAAGGCTCTTGTCTCTCTTAAAATATTTCAGGGTGTCCTCCAGTTCCCCAAGAGTGACTTCTCTATGTAGTTCCATAGTATCCTCTTGTTGAATAAACCAAGGGAATATTTGTGCTACCCTTATAACCTCTGCTAGGGTGGCATTGGGAGGAGCCTGGTAGACCTGCTTGAAATGTGAGGTGGCGAGAGTGGCCAAGTGAGGGAAAGTGTCTACCTCAATTCCCTGCTCATTTGTCAGTTTCTGGATAATGTTAATTTCCTTTCTTCCATTTGCAAATTTATGGAAGAAATTAGAGTTGTCATCTCCTTCCTTCAACCATATCGCTCTACTTCCCAGTCTCCAAGTTTCCTCCCTTTCCTTAAGGATGTTCCCCCACTTGGTTGTTAAGGCTGCAAGCTTATCCCTGTCATCATTTGATGGGAAGAGACCCCCGCTTTCTTCCTCCATATCAACATTTTCTAATTCAATTTCTCTTAATTTTTGCTCTTCTTATATCCTCTTGTTATGAGCCCAAATCTTTGATAGCTTCTACAGTTCCTTTAGGTTATCGATGAACCCATCAGTGATGTTCCTTCTGACAGTAGGTGGGTGGGCTTTCCAAAAGTCTAAGACGAGACAGGTATAGGAATTATCATTCAACTAGGAGGAGTTGAATTTGAAGGGGGCTCATGGCTTACTTATATCTCCCCGGATATCAAGGTATATCGGCAAGTGGTCTGATAAGCCACCCCGATCCCACCCAATGGCAGTAAGTGTATCCTCGCTCCAGAAATTGCTCCTTGATGAGGAAGTGATCGAGCCTCCTAGAAAGACTATCCTCCTCACCTCTTCTATTCCTCCAAATTGGGACTAACTTTGCAGATGGCATGTCGATGAGATTGTGTGTTTCTAGGAGTTGCTTGAAGAAGACCGATAGAGGATCGACATGGGCATGGTGCCCCCATGGCCATGAGAAACCAAGAGAGAAGTTTAGGTCTCCACCCAGAATGATATTTTCTGGTTGCAAGATATTTGCTGACAGAAGTTGCTCCAAAAATTTCTCCCAGTGGTGGCAGGGCCTGTAGACATTCAACAGTCTAAGTTCAGTTCCCAATTTAGTAGAGAAGGTATCCCCCCCATGAATCCAATGCCACCCCAGGTTCTTATAAGCTTATTGAGCGAGGATTATACCCCATGGCAATGCTACCAGAACAGTTGTTTACATCAATGGATTGGAAATTCCATCATGGAAGCATGGATTCCAGGAGAGGGCAAATGACATCAACAATATTAAAGGGTTTCTTATAGGAATACAATATCTATCAGCTCCTTCTGAAGAAGTCTTCGCAGTGCTCATTTTTTCTTGGGACTACCAATCCCTCTCCTTCTGAAGAAGCTTTCACAGTGCTAGTTTTTTCTCGGGACTAGCAATGCCTCTACAATTGAAGGAGAGGACCTTCACGGTGGAGGTGAATCCAGGGGCCTCTGTGCTCCAAGGACCCTATCAAATGTAAGTTGTTTGCCCGTGGAAATGTCCATTTCTTCTTGTTGTTTAGCTTTTTCCAGGGAGGATGGTCTATCTCAAGGGAGCTTCGGAGAGGTGGGGGGAGGGACTAGTCCAATGCCTATAGATCTGGACCCCAAAACCGAGAAAGTGAGTGGAGGTGGTATCGGTGAGGAATGGGATCGATTCTAGGTTTCAAATCTGATGGCACTTCCTCTGGGAAGGAAGGGGGGTATAGGATATAGTAGGTGAAGGGGGAATCAGGGGATAATCAAGGTGATTGAAGGTGGATTGTGAGATAACCAGGCTCTGCTGAGGTCCCATAGCAATATCATTATGTGTAGAAGAACTATAAATTGATGTAGAGCAAGGGACAGGAATTGACATACCCGAAGATAGCACGACTCCAGTGGCTGCCTTAGACCTGGTCAATGGAGGTGAAGGAGGCCAGAGAGGTGTTTTCCCGTGCTTCTTCAGTGTTGTCGAGACCAACTTGGATCTAGCTGCATTAGTGTTAATTTGCTCTGCCTCATCCAGGTGATCCGCTTGTGTCTGAGCTTTCAATGAGGGAGATGACTTCCCTTTGTTCCTTGCCTTTGATTTTTCTAGAAGAGGGTAATCTTTGTAGAGGTTTCCAACTTTGTGGCATTGTCTACAATGGAAGGGTACCCCCTCATAGTCAAGGATCTGGGTATAATTGTAATTCTTCCAACCCAGGGTAACTTGCTCCCACAACCCTCCTCTGATGTCCAAGTGAACTAGTATTCGAGCATAGGACATAACCCCGGTCGAGAGGTAAGATCTATCATAATCGAGATAGGTACCCAGAGAGTTCCCAATTCTTTTGAAGATGTCCTTAGTCCAGAAATGGAGCAGCAAACCGGGGAGGCGAACCCAAATTGGCCCAGCCCCACGTTGTTCTTTGTCTAGGTCAAAAAGTGGACTCCACCTCTTTAGCATTACTGGGGCCTGCTCAATATGCCAGAAGGATGACAATACCCAATTGTATATTCTACTTGCACAAAACATAGAGAAAACTAGCCATGGACAAAGGTCTGTACGAAAGGGAGATCAGCCAGATGATGGCCCTAGATTTCTGTGACCCATTGCTTAAGTTTTGCCACAGAGTAATTTCGTCCGCTAAATCTGCCCACTAGGACTGTTGCCGCTATGCCCATGGTATCTTGTCGCTTGAAGTCCTCCTCCTAGTCAATAAAAACTTCTTGTGCCCTGGGCTTAACACACCTCAACCTCTTTCCAGGTCTTGACTCCATGACCTCTGCACACCCTTGAGCTTCGTCAAAATTAGGGTTTAAAAAGTTAGGGTTAGGGTTTGGTGGAGTCAAGTTAGGGCCAACAAGGAAGGTGTCTGGGGGGCGAGGTGACATTCGAGTAGCAGCCGAAGGGGGAACAGGAGCTGAGGTCGGGATACTGGGAGCAAGATTGGGAGAAAACACTCCTTGCAGTGTTAGGATATTCCAACACATAGGAAATAGTTAAGTATAACTTGGTCTAGTGTAGAGTTAGGTAAAGTATGTTTCTTTACTATGTACTTTTGTAACTTACAATCCGACAGTCACGATATGTAGTGATCTGACGGTTCATTCTCTCCTCGGTATTTACTGACACTTGATCCGTGGCTTAGCAACCGATTGGCCATGATAATCTATTAAAGAGCATGGCAGGGTCATTTATAGGTTAACTATTCTTGAGAGAAGCTTATGTAAAATTTCATGTCTTTTTTAATATTGTCTGAAGTGGCTGCGTTGGCTCAGCTGTGGACTCTTTTCCCTCTTAAGGGTTTCACCAGTCAAAAATACTGGTGTAATTGATCTGTGAATCTGTTTGGTGAGCGGTGTCCTTTGGTGTTCTGTCTGCAGGAATTACACTTGTAAATCCTGCTGGTATCAGATCTATTGAGGGCCGCTCCCGTTGGTGATCCAAATCTGAAGCCGGTAGAACTGCATCCGACCTGTCAGTTTCCTAGATCTTGTTCGTTTCTGACTACTTTCGGGCAGAGAGGACTACTCTGTTGTGTTAGGAGCATTTGTTCCAGTGAGGAACCCCTTTCATTTAATGTGAAAAGGTTTCTGGTAGCCCTAGCTACGTCATTTTTAAGATCTGGAGGTATATAGTGTTTATTTGCAGTTTCTAGTTATTCTCTCTATTTATTATTTCGGTTTATTTAGCTTCTTTTTTTATTTCCGGATCTATACCTTTCATTTCTACGTATGCTCTTTGCCCTACGACTCTGTGCAATCTGGGCAAATCAGAAACAGAGAGGAAGTATTTTTCTCATGCGTATGCTCTTTTCCGCTGCGCCTTAGTGTGATCTCGGAAAATCAAAAACATTGAGGAAAATATTTAGTTTCCGGGTAAATCTAACTTCAAGCCGTAAGGTTTGTTTTTTTTGTATGTCCATGTTGGGTTTTGTGTTTTTTGTTTTGTAGGGAAAAAGAGCTTTCTCAAGCAAGCACACAACCCAAAGCTTCAGTGACTAAAAAAAAACAAACCCCCCCCCTCTCTCTCTCTCTCTCTCTCTCTCTAACTTTTAGTTTAGCTTTCAAAGATAATTTATGAGAGTAGAGGTCTTGAGTTCAAGTCTCCTTTTTTGTTGAGAAAGGGGGTGGATTTTTCATTTCCGCACATTCCCGCACTTCGTCGGCATCTTCATCGAGTTTCTTCAAAAATCCATAACTTCTTCATCCGGAAGCCGTTTTCAGAGCCGTGTTTTTTGAACCAACCTAATTTTTCAAGATCTTTCCATTGGAACACTTAGTTTCAGCATATATAGCTTCAGTTTCCATTAAAATGGAAATTCCATGCCAAGTTTTTCT
>APFE031685981.1:48432-81066 GCA_000404065.3 Pinus taeda
CCATGGACTGTTTCCCTCTTTGAGGGTTTTAACCACGTCAAAAATATTGGTGTATTGATCTGTGATCTGTTTGTGAGTGGTGTCCTTTGGTGTTCTGTCTGAGGAACTTACCCTGTAAATTCCTACATGCAGGGACTATGAGGGATAATGCAAGGCGAAAGAGGGTTGGAGTGAAGAGACGCTAGAAGAACCAACCACCGGATCAGGGCCAGAGATCCTGGATGCAAAATGATCGGGGATCGACACCAAGGGAGGAATGTCAGAGGGTTTCCAAGAGGACGACACTTTTGGCAGATCGATGACTACACTGGTCGGACCTGTGAGAAGCGGAAGTGGAGTGATTACCTCAGTTAATTATTTGCTAAATGGGAAGTAAACCTCGGAGTTGGACTACTTGACAAAAATGGATATGCCTTCGAGGGGGTTCTCAAAGTAGTCTATTAGGTAGGTCTCCATTAATGCCCCAGGGGTTATGCCAGTTGCCACCATTTTCCAGAGTAACCATCATAGGAGGGGACAAAAAAACAACGAAAATCTGATGAATGGTAGGGTTTCCTTCTCAGGTTCCTTTTAGGAATTCATGTTTAATAACATCTTTCACCACTCTAAACGCCACATATTGGTTGTACACAACCTTCCTTATTTCTAGGTTCCAAAGCTTATAACCTTTTAAACCATCCTTATACCCAATAAAGATGGACCTTTCAGATTTAATATCCAACTTTTTTGGATTTCAGAGATCTGTGGTTAGTGCTTTTTGAATCTTTGATCGAAGAATCCACAGTAAGAGAATTTTTACACCAACGTTTTCTTTTATCCTTTGGAACATGTACATATGCATCACATCCAAATACCCTTAGATGTGAAAGAGCAGGTTTCTTACCAGTCCATGCCTCATGTGGAGTCTTATCTTCCAATGCTGATAAAGGTGATATGTTAACCAGGTAACATGCAGCCTCCATCACCTCTGCCTTGAATTCCTGTCATAACTCGACACCACTGAGAATGCTTCTTGACTTTTCCATCAACGTCCTGTTCATTCTTTTTCCAACTCCATTTTTCTGAAGTGTGTATGGAGTAGTCTTTTTCTATGCTATACCACACTTCTTACAGAACTCTTCAATTTCCTTCTTGCAAAACTCTCCATTGTTATCTATCCTCAACACATTTATCTTCTTCTCTGTCTGGTTTTCCACCAGAGCCTTAATTCTTTAAGCCTGTCAAAGAATTCAGATTTCTTCCTGAGGAAATATATCCATGTATTCCTTGATAAGTCATCTATAAATGATACACAGTACATAGACTTACCCAGTGATGGAACCGACACAGGTCCAAACACATCACTGTGCACAAGCTCTAATATATGTTTCGCCCTCTTAGCACTAGAGGGGAAACTCACCCGATTATGCTTCCCAAATACACAATTTTCACAGAAATCAAAATCTAGAGAGAAATTAGACATACCTTCTGTTGTAACATGCATTTTTATTACGTATCGTATTCATTTTTCACTCAATAATCACTTGAAAATATTTCAAAAAAAGATAAAAGCAATATGAAGAAGTGATAATGGCATAGCCGAATCGCTAAAAGAACAAGTATAAAAGAATTGACCCTAGTATACCCATGTGACCAAGTAAAATCATATTATAAATGGTTATATGGATCCATAACCAATATATATATATATATGTGTGTGTGTGTGTGTGTGTGTTTTAAGCAATGCAGTTAATCGCAATTGCAAAGATGCAGCAGGCAATTATATTATTACCATAAGAATCACCGATTCCCGATTGCGATGAGCAGTTATATGATATCACCCCTGGCCAAACTCGAAAGGTTATATATCGCATTTATTATTTCCACGGGTCTGGAGAGTAATGGATGTTGGTTTTTCCGATTGTGATTTGTGATTGGCAGGTCCGAAAACATATATGTTGCATTTTATAAGCCTATTGGGTCTGCGATATCGCATAATGCTTTATGCATATGCATTGGGTTTCGCCGATTGTGATATGCGATGGCTGGACCTGAAAATATATACATCGTGTTTTATAATTTTGGCGGGTCTGTTATATCGTATAACGTATTATATATATGTGATTAGTTCATTCGCTGATTGCGATATGCAATGCGATTCCGGACCCGATATTGTTATGTATTATGTTTAATAACTTCGACGGGTCCGTCATGTCTCAGGTTGTTAAACATTGGGTTGATACATCATTTGAAATGGGCCAATTGCAATTTGTGATGGGAAGTTAATGCAATGCTGAATGAGAAAATCTGATGGAGTTATTAAACTGGGTTAATTATTTTTCAGTTCTACTTTTGTGTGCTTTGCGTTAATTTTGTCGTATAAAGGAAAAAATCAGAAGTTTCCATGAATTGTTGGGTATGCTTTTGTAACTTCTCTTTCATGTGTCATCTTTTGTTTTCTTCTTTCAAGTATAGTAATGAATCTATAGGTCTTTATTTTTTTATGTAGATAAAGTTAAAATACCTTAAAAGAGCACTCCTATACTTGAAGTTTTCACCTTCCTTTCTAAGTTATAGATAATAGTTTTTGTGTAAGGTAGCATATTATCTTTAACTTCTCCAAGGGTCACAGATAATAGTTTCTGTGTCAAGTAGCATATTGTCTATGGTCCAGTTCTCATTTTCATAATTCTTCTAAGTGACGGATAGTAGGTTCTGTGTTAAGCAACATAGTATCTTAAACTTCTCCTTGAAGCTTTCTTCATTCATCATTTATATCTAGCAACAAATGGCATTCTCAGATTTTTCGGTCACATATGTATTAAGGGTTAAAGACCAAGTTTTCTAGGTCCTTCATTTAAGAATACAACAAACAATAAAGTGAAAAAAAAGTGACAACAAACAATAATCATTAATGTCTTAAGCATAATTTTTCCATAGCCAGGAAATTGGTTTCTTAAGGTACAACACGTTCTACCATGCCATTACCATGAAGTATTCGAAGGCCCTTCTCTCCAATATGTCCAAGCCTTTGATGCAATAGCATGGTATTTTCTCTAAAGACCACTAGATTTTCTGCTCCACTTTCAGGAACCACAGAACTATTGCACCCATCAATAACAGTGCTACCCTAAAGCTTGTACAAAGTTCCAATATTAAATCCCTGCATCAATAGAAGTGCTCCCCGAACCATGTTGCAAGTATCTTTCTCGAACACTATTTTTACACCTGCATCATCTAGCTTTCTTACAAAAATCAATTTTTTGGCTAATGCAAGAATATGTAGAACACTTGGAAGTGTTCTAATCCTTCCACCTTGCAACTTCAACTTGACTTTTCCATTACCAATGATTCTAGCTTTCTTATCATCCCCTAAGAATACATCACCACCATCATATTTCTCATACTCGCAGAACCACTCTCTATGAGGAGTGAAGTGAAATGATGCACTTGAGTCATCAACCATGCCTCGTGATCTACATGTGTACTTGAAGAAGAAGCCAGGTACACATCCCCACCTTCATTGGATGTGGTTTTCACCTCTATAGAAGGAACATCATCCGATCCATTTCCTTTCTTAGGAGCTTTAGATTTACAGTCCCTTTTGAAGTGCCATTACTTTCTGCATTTCCAGCACACCTTTACAAGTTTTCCTAGAGATTTAGATCCCCCTCTAGATTTAGATCTCCCACTCGAGGACTTATTTTTGTTTCTTTTCTAGGACTGTCCTAGTACAGACAAGTCATCACCATTCTAGCCCTCCATATTTTTCCGTCTCATCTCCTCTGACAACAAGGATGAGATTTTTTCATCAAATTGCAAGGCAGTTTCATTGCTACCTATTGTAACAACCAAACTATCCATGAATCTGGTACAGAACACAACAAACTAATGCACTTATCTTCATCTAAAATTTTAATATCAACAAATAATAACTGACTTACCACAATATTAAAGGTGTTTGGATGCTTTATCACCGAGTCTCCATGTTTTATCCTCAGCTTATACAACAACAATTTATTCACCAGAGACATAGATTGGTACAAAGTCCCTAACTTGTCCTGCAAAGCCTTCAATGAAGCTTCCCAATACATTCAGAAATAATGAATCTGAGACACACAATCGTATTGTTCTCTTTGCCTTGCAATCAAACTTCGCCCAATCTTCAGTTGACATTGTTGTTGGTTTAGTATTTGGATCTACCATGATCCACTAATCTTTATCAACTAGCAGATCCTCCATATTGAGTTTCCACAACTCAAAACTCTGACCATTAAATTTCTCGATCTCTATCTTTCCACTACTTGCCATCTTCTTTCACCACATGAATCGATCCCGCAGATCTCCCATTACAAGGTCTACCATAGGCCTAAGCAAAACCCCTCAGCAGCAAAGGCGTCCCCTTGAAGCAGAAACAACTCAGATACTAAATGTAGGTTTTATCCCCATACAAAAATTACCTGCATACAAATTCTAAAAACCATAAAATAAACAATGGTGAGATCATAAAACATAAAACAAATATAAACAAAGATTTTCATCTGGATCCCAAAACTGACCTACCAGATTTATTTTTCATTATGTTCCTTTCAATGTTACAATACATATATATACATTCCTAAGCATTCATAAACCCCAGTCCATTAACCCTGGATTAGAACATAAATGTAGTTCCCTTGACTGAATTTACAAAGTACCATGGAAAGAAAACCATCATGAACAAACCATGTGTGAAATCCATGCACAAAACCATAGGTAGGTACACCCACCTAATATAGGGTCCAAAAAAATAAATTTCCAAGGAACTGCCCTAAAACCTGTGCAGGGGGGCTACCACCCCCCTGCAAACCCCACCCTTATGACCCCCTCACACATGGGGTAGTCATGGAAAGAATATAACACACACCCAACATATAGTGTAGAGGAGAAATGATATTAAAGCTCTAGTGAAATGAATAGTTTCTCAATCCAATGGTATTTAGATAGTCCAATCAGACTTGGGAAGGGATTGATTGACCGTCGCATTCAATGGATGGTAGCTCGTAGATTCATAAAAAACATAGTCTTTCAAGCTACTTAATAATATTGAAACTCATATCCGATCGGTGTTGGAATTTTTTATATGAGGTCGAGTCTCCATGCTAATGGGAGTCAATAATCTATGTAAAAGACCAATTGCTTGACATAATAGAAATTCAGAGGAGAGCAGCAACAACAAGGGTGGTTTTTCTCCACTACTGATTCACCCCCCACCCCCCAGTAGTGCTCAAAGGTTTCCAACAATTGGTATCAAAGTGGGGCTCTTGGTTGTAGCTTAATTGCTGGAGAGTAGATCTAGGGATTATTGGTAGAAGTTGTTGTTGTTGTTGTTGTTTGTTTGTTTTTTTTTTTTTTTTTTTTTCCTCTTTGCTACAAACAATAGGGTATGGCACAAAAATGTAAAATCTCAATCATTATCTTGTGGATCTAACATTTGGAGATTAGTATGTGAAGGTTGTGGCAAAGATAAAATTGTAGATAATGTTTTGTAGCAATATGCACAAACATCATGCATAATCTACAAGAATCTTCATGATGATGATATGAAGAGACTAGTGGGCGTGAAACATAACAAAGAAATATGGGACAAGCTAGAATCCATAATTGGTGATGATACCAACAACAATAAATAAAATGAGAAGAAGAGAAAAAAGCAAGACCTTTAAAAACAAGAAGATCAACCACAAGAATCTTATTCTTCTAGTGCACATGATTCACGTGAATCCAAAGGTATAAACATTAATAAATTTATTTTGAGTTATAATTTTGATGATTCATATTTAGAACATGATGAAGCACATAATTAATATGAGAATGTTATTAAGGGTTTTAGAGTTGATATTTCTAGACTAATAGTTGCATGCAATAATCAAGAAAAAATATTGTAGATATGTGATGATAAAGAGGCCAAACTTATGAAAGAAATTGTTAGCTTAAAGATTAAGTTGGCTAAATCAGAAAAAGTTGAGGAAGGTATGTGGAAGTAATACTAAGTGAAAGTAGAAGAGGTTGAGAAATTAGAAGCAGAAGTAGTTTCCTTGAGAAATCAACAGAAGATGGAGAAGAGTATTGTAGCCTTATATAATTTGCTTGAGATCAAAAGATCACCATTGGATAAATCTAGTCTTGGATTTTAAAAGGGCGAGTCTAGTTTGCATGCAAGTAAAAACACCAAATAAGAACCCAAGAAACCTGTAGCAAAAAATACAAGTAGAAAAACTGAGATTCAAGGAAACAAGAGGAATATCCAACAACTAGTTAGCAAACAAAAGAACCAGTAGTATAAAAACAAGTAGAACCAGAAGCCAATCAAGCAACAAAACCAACAGCAAAAAAAGTAAATCTCAAGGAGCTCCTACATTCAGAAGACCTTTTGCTCCTAGAGATGATCGTGATAGATTTGTAAATTTTCAAAGGAATCAAAGTCCTTTTGTTCCTTTTGTGCATAATGTAGAATGTTACAACCGTCACAAGCTTGGACATGTTGTAGAAAATTGTTGGAGTAGAATATATAGACCACATCAACAAGGATTCTAGTAATTTCATCAGCCAAGGAGAATGGCCAACATGTATACTTGTTCTTTTTATGGTTATTTCTACTCATGTCACTTATTTTGCTTTAAGGCAGTAGATTGTAGGTCTAACTGTTGGAGGAGAGACACATTGCATGCACGATTTAGATCTAGCATGGTAAGTAGGAGATTTGATCCTCTTGGCCATGTGGTGTTATATATGCCATATGCCAAGAGATTGTCTTCTGCCCCGTTATTCAAGGAAAAATCGTCAAAAGCAGCAAAAACAAAGAGGATCTAGCACAAACCAGTGAAGTAAGGAACGGAGCAAGTGAAGGAGGATAAGAAGGAGATCAAAGAGGAGAAGAGGCATCCAAAGACCATGTGGAAGAAAAAGGAGTAGTAGCTCTTCAAATAGTAAAGAGAATTCCCTCCTACAGTCCATGATTATTCATGCATATCTATAGAGGAATGTAGAATTCATGAGAGGTGAATAACCTTAGGGGGACCGTGTGATGGATTTTCCTGCAAAACTTGATGATTTTTTTTTAGCCTCGTGCATATTCAAGTCCACAGGATGAACACGTCTATTGGAGGTATATTGAGCTCAAGGGGAGCTATGCATTGTATAGATTTACATGTGATATTTAACATTTTCTTCATTTCTTGTCACTCAGTCATTTGTGGTAGATTTAAATTTGTTTTCATCAGTAAAAAAGAGCACATTTTTCAGCCATGTATGCTTTTGGTTTCCACTTATAGTTGGTTGAAAAGACATGCATCCATGCATATATTTTGATCATTACTCTAGGATGTATTGAGATGACTTGTGACATGGACTAGGCATGTATGAGCTATTGTATGATTATTAATACAACCATGTATTTGCTATTGTTTCATCATTATGTATTGGTTGAGAGTCTAGTAAATAGTTTTTGAGTCATCATGGTGATAGGTTTGTTTTAGAGGAGTATCTGAGTCTATTTTGCAACCAAATCTATGAGCTAATGTTGATGTAATAGTCATAGTGTATTATGTTTTTGAGTCATTGTCCCATATGAGATGATCATAGCAGTTATGTATTTCATTGAAAAACTATGTATAATGCTCATGGAGCCATATACTTATCTTGTATGTATCATTTGGTCACTTAGCCATGAGTCATGAGGTCATATTATGGTCATATGAGTTATGTATAATGTCTTATGTCGCTGCTACAACCATGTATTTATCATGCATATGTAACTTGAGTCATGTTCATGTGGCGTCTCTGTCCATATGGTGCTTCTATTTTTCAAAGGAAGCATTATTTGCAGCGAAAGTGGTCATTACAGCTTGAAGATGGCACATGTTCAAGGGGAGACTTATTAGTTCCTATTTACTTCACCCATATATTGTTGGAATTATGATATGCTTGGAGGTGTTCATGCTATTCCTCATATTATGCTATGACAATGGGGTTCTTGGCCTCATGTGATGATATATTTTGGTAGTTGTTTCTATTTAGTTATGGGGGATATTGTGTGTGGTTACCTCATGTGGATGTTGCTACATTTTATGATGTTGCTATGACAAGGAGTGATGGATTGATATTGCTATACTTGATGCTACTCATAGTTGTTATTATGATGATGTTTCATATGTTGATTATGGTTTCCTTATGTTGGCATATTTCTTCTTGTTGCTAATATTTGTTGGTTGGTATGTTGCTCTGAATGATGATTGGTAAATTTGTCGCTTACTATTTATGATATGTGGATAGATAGAGGATGATGATTGGAGGCATGGATGATCCTTGATATGTATTATCTTTCACCCATGTATTACTCCAGTATGTGCTTCAGTTCTTGGTCCCTTATCATATGAAGTTGGCCCTTTTCCATTGATGTCAAAGGGGGGGAGTAGAGGATGATGGTCTGGAGTTTGTGTATGGTTTCCATCAATGCCAAAAGGGGATATTGTTGGAATCCATGGGAATATTGTTGGAATTATGGTGTGCATGGATCCAACTAGCTTATATTGGCATGAGTTCATGATGGTAGCTAGCTCATATTGGCATTGATGTTAAACATTGTAGCCTAGATTATCTGTAGATTCCATTCATTGTAGCATGTTTTCAGCCATTTGTGTTTCCATTGGGATGAGTTTGTTGGCATTGATGTCAACCTTATGAGGTCATGCACTTATGTCAACCTCATGATGATGTAGATTGATGGAGAAGTTGGTATGTGTCAGTATGTGTTGGCATTTATGTTCATCCTATATGATGGCACACTCATGATGGTCAAATGATGGCATTGGTTTGATTGATGATGTAGACTATATGTGATGGTGATGGTTAATGGCACACTAGTTGAGTTGTCAACTAGGTCTTCATTAGGACTTCATGTCTATGATTATGATGATGCCTTGTTGTAGTTGTTATCTCAAAATCATGCCCTGGAAGGGTACAGACCAGGAAGACTTCAAGTAATTGTTTCAGACCAATATTTTAGCTAAGGCTTAGCCTCCTTAGCCTGAGAGGGCTCTCTCAAAGGGTTTAAGATTTTCAATTGTGATTGAGATGGCTAACTCTTCTATGAAACAAATAGGAATGAGGCTGGTAAAATCTAAATTAACAAGCATCCATTGGGCTCATGGAGTCATATGTTACTCAGCATTAACAGTGAATTGGCTTTGCAATGAAATCAAGGCATTCAGACTTCAATATACATAAAGTACAGCAGACATAAAAGGACAGTATATGAGTACATGAAGGAAATTAGAACACAGCATGTGATTTCTAAGTAATCAAGTACCAATCAAACTGTAAACAACATGAAAGACAACAAGAGAAATTCATACATTGAAGTCACTATGATTCTTGAGCAGCTGAAACCATTCATTGTATTATCAAAATAAACAGAGTCTTTACATAAGCTTGTCAACAGAGATTTTTTACATAAACTTCCAACCCTTTTTACATTGTTGTTCCTGTTATATATAGAGCTCTTCTACCTTATTGAGATTCCTCCTGAAGCATGAGGGGAACTCTAAATCTACTTCTAATGACACCTAATCAAATTTTAACTGCCTATTAAATGTAACAAACTTCAACTAAACTTTCCAGAGATCTAAATCAAGTAGGATTCTAACACCATGTTATGATAATAAAAGCCTTGGCTATAATGGTTCCCGTTCTTTGACACCTGGTTCCTTTCAGTTTGGCTGTGATGGGTGTTCAAGGCTCCATGCTGGTCTTCTATGCCACATCCTCTCCATTGTCCTGAAATATAGGAAACTACCCTTGCTCATCGGTCTTTACAATTTTTGAATCCATAGAAGCAGGTTCTTCATCTTTGGTTTTCAAAAATGTGACAGATGGCCACGTATTTGATGTGTTGTCCACTTCCTTTATATTCAAAAGCAAAAACTCCTTTAAGTTTTCTTGACATATTTGAATCGGGGTAAAGGCGTTAGTTTTACGACAAAAGTTAAAAGTTGGACCTGAATCCATACTTTTCCGCCTGTCTTGACTTGGTTGAATCTTAATAGCTTCAGCTGATGTCGTTCATACCTTGTAAACATTCACTTTTGAAAATTCCCGCTCATATTCAAAACCGATTAATTAAGATTGGACTGTTTAGCTTCAGCAGTTTCGTAGCATGCTACGAAACTGCTGAGTTGCTTCAAAAATCATAGTTTCAACCCAGAACTTTAATTATTTGAGCACTTCACAATCAAAACCTTATTTTAACTATTCCAAAACCTTTCAACACTGAATGGACATGCAGGATTCTTCAAAAAGGTGACACTAAGCAAAATCATCAAAATTTGAAGCATAGCCTTATTTGAAATGGGATTTCATTAAGAAGATTCCTTCAACTGGCCTAACTGTACCTTTAAGTCTTCAATTTGTTTCTTCATGACCTTGATTCCAACTCTTAATTGCATATTAATCATTCTGATGAATTTTGCTTCTTTAATTGCCGGTACTGTCTAGGTGTGGAATTGAGTATTACAGTCAACCACCTCTAGAGTTGTTTTGTCTTCCCATAAGGTCTTCATTCTATAATAATTAGCTTGTTGTATGGCATGTTTCCTGGCAGCTTTCCTCAGTCTGGCAATCTCAAGGTTGGCAGATTCCAATCTCCTTTTCAAATCCTCCATACTATCTTCTTTATGAGTGGCAATTGTTTTGCCTTTGTCCTTTCTTTCACGAGGCTGTATCTTTTCCCCTGTTTCATCTGTCCTTGGCAGTACCTCATGTACTTGCTAAAATCTCTTTGTTATGGGTCTCCTTGGCTTGAAAACAAATTGTTCAACTTGCTCATCAAACTTAAGTTTCTTTGAGGCTTTAGCTTTCTTTGTCTTCTCTTTTCCTGACTGCATCAAATCATCTTGAACTAGTGAGGACTCTTCAAAGTCAATTCCCTGCAATAAATCATTTAAATTTCCCTTCGAAGTAGGACTTTCTTCAATAGCTACTGAATTACCCTTTTCTTTAGCCATATGACTCCTCGTTCTTCTTCTTTGAACTACTCTAGTTGTGCTTGATTCATGTGCAGTCTCTTTGACCTGAGTTTTTTCTTTAATTGACTGCTGAGGTGTATCTTGAATGGTTAGTGGCTTTACAGACTCTCTAACTTGTTTCGTTGCCTTTAATTTTGAAAACCTCTTGGCTCTTATTTATGTTTGAAGACCTGTTGTTGTAAGATCTTTTGCAAGTAGAGGGCTGAGACCGGTCTGGCGTTTGAAACCAGCCATGAAAATAAATGTATTCCAGTCTTTGCCTACCTTTTGAAGTTCATGCAAAACAAGTAATTTAATCAAGCCATGGTGAAATAGAGAATTTTCACAAGCCTCTTTTCTCAATTGCACTTTGTCACACATTTTACTCAAACTGCAGAATAAATAAAATGGTAGATCAATAGAAGCCTTCCTTGTAAAATGCAAAAGGAGCTTGAAATGGTATGAATACACCTTGTTATATCTTCCTTCACAAGTCAGGTATTTCTGTATATAGGTGAGTAAATGTGCATAGGACTCTTTGACATAGCTCCTAGGAACATACTTACTCAAATCTGAATTAACGAATTCCTTCTTTAAAAACTCTTTGCATGGATTCATGTCAAATTTGAAATTCTTGAACCAATTTTCTTGCCCTCGTGGAATCTTTGTCACTGTGGATATCATATCTGATGAGACCTTCAATTCCATCATAGCCACCTTTGAATTTAATCCTGTGAAATTTAGTGCAAATTCTTTAGTCACCTGTGCATGCCCTCCTTGTAACTTCCTGCAAAAATTCCAACATCCAGCTTTTTTAAAAGCCTTCTCCACATCTTTTTTCTTCAATGTTATATCCAAACCTTTAGGCTCGTTTCTCAGACATTTGCCTGATCTGTGTTCTTTCTTATCTATTGATCTCTCCATGAAATATTAATGACCTGTAAACAAGGAATACTAGCTCTCTTCAAACTGTAAACTCAGCCTCTTTTGAAAATCTGCCTCGCCTGATTTGCTGCCTCGCTTGATTTGTTGCCTCGCTTGATTACAATGTTATTTAAAATTGAAATCTTGCCGATTATAATTTTTTCAAATTGCAATCTTGCAGATTTGTTATTCATGCAAGGCTTACAATCATCATTAAGACTTGTACATAGGTGGCTTTTCTTGGAAATTGTAATCTGTGTGTGTCAACGAATCTAATGGTGGTGATAATGGAGATGGGTGGTGGGACATGATAAGTGGATTACATGAACTGAAAAAGGATGACACAGCCACAGATTTACCTAACAGATTTGACATTTGGGAAAGATTCGCTGTGGAATGCACGAATCCCTGATTTCACAGCGCGGTTAGTTTAAATTTTGAATGATGCGCTGCGAAATCACCTAATGAGGTATTGCGTTGCGAAAACACTTTAAAAAGATTACATGCGCTACGCAATTACCTAAAAGGCTTTTTGGTGGATAAAAAAGTAACACATGACTATGAGATCGGTGATGAATGATTGTGATCAGTGGTAGATAAGAATACATGCTTGACTCGTGACCTCCTAAGACTCAAACTTTAAGGAAAAAATGAAATCAACTTAGATTAACATTGACCTTTGTCATCAGGCTAGGATGAGAAATTTTAGCATTAGATTTCTTAAGTGATAATAGTAGTGATATGATCACTTGATGATGGTGCTATAGAGTATTACAAGTATGCCATAGGTGTTGCAGCTTGTGGAGATGATTGATGGAGAGTGGAGGACTTGTTGGCACTCCTGCCAACCTTGTTTGTTGGCCTTCAAGATCAATTTGGCAGTGAAACTTGGGAGACTTGTTTGATCCACTTGTAGATGTGTCAGAGACCATGGAATAGGTTTGGAGGCTTCCAAAAGAGATGGAGAAGATGTTCCAATAGGTGGAAGAGGTTTTGGAATGAAGGTTTGATGTTTTCACCTATGCTCTAACCTAGTCGCTCCTTTACAGGCTCATGAGAGCGACTAAAAAGTCCTAGTTGCATTAAGAGAGTCCTATGAGAGTGACTATACCTTCTAGTTGAATTTAGACGTCTTCAAGCATGTGCTTGAGGCATTTCACAAGATTTTCTCTGCACTCCTCGCGTTTTTCAGAAGTAAATTAACTTGAAAATTCATAAAGGCTTCCAGAAAAAAGTGAAAAAGGTCATAAATGGTTTGAAATGGTCCTCCAATTATTTGAATGCATATAGTGAATAATTTGTGTGTTAATGGATTGATTTGGTCTAATTTGTGCATCTTTGATCGTAGCCCCAAGCTCAATTTCACCCTACGTGTTTGTTATTCTTGTCGTTTGAGCTTTCTGGTTGTTGATTGTGAGTAGAAGGAATGTGTATGTGAGTGAGAAGGATGCAAATAAGTAGTGTATTCTTCAAAGCTATTAGAGAGTGTATATGCTTTATTCTATGAGTGTTAATTGTTGCATAATGAGAAGATTTGAAGCATGCTTCAGAGAGTTCAGAATTGAAGCTTCTAGAGTAGAGATTGGTTGGAGAGTTTTATATGTTGCTGGAGTATATGTTGGTGATCCTCTCACAATTTCTTTTGCAAGAGTTGCTATTACATTTGGTGCATAGTCTTGGTGTTCTGTGTTGCTAATTGCAATATGAAGAAATTATATTTTGTTGTGAAGGTTTGATATATGTTGGTATAATTTTTATTGTGACCACTATTTTGCTATTGGAGAGCACATGTTTTTATGGAGTTTGTTTTATATTTGATTTTATGATGATGTCTTGCTACTGAGAGCATGTATGCAGAGCTAAATTCTTGTTGAGCAGAGCTCTTGGATCTAGTTTGAAAATATATGAAAGGAGATTCGCATAATGTAGACGAGCAATGACTTCATGAGAGAGGAGCAACGATATTGAATCTTCAGCGGAAGGAATAGTTTCTATATCCAATGGTTGTTGGATAGTCCAATCAGAGTTGGGCAAGGATCGATTGATCATGGTGGCTTTCAATGACCATAGATCTGTAGAGAACAAAGTCTTCCGAGATGATCAATAGTAACGAGACTCCTAAACATTTGGTGTTGGAATTTTGTATATGAGGTTGAGTATCCATGATGATGGGAGTCTGCAAGATATGTGGAAGATCAATTTCCTGACATAATGGAAATTTATAGTAGAGAAAAAACATCAAGGGTGGTTTTTCTCCCGGAAGGGTTTCCACCAAAAATCTTGTCTCATGTGTGATGATGTGATTGTGTGAATTGTTTATTGTTTGTTTTGCTCTCACGGTTTATAATTTATTTTCTCACATTGTTATATTCATGTGAAGATATAATATGTTTTTGGTTATATGCATGATTCATAAGCGAAGTTAATAAAAGGAAAAAATTGTATATATATCACACTATTGATCCACCCCCCTAGTAGCGCTCAAAGGTTTCCAACAAAAAAAAATGCACGGTAATATTGAATGTGATCTGGTGGGAAATTCAAACAACAACCTTATGAATATTAAATGCGATGAGGTTCGAATCAGAAGGTATAATCCATTGATCATTGATAACAAGGCCTTGTTCTCTTGAGAAAAAAATTGCAAAACTTCCAGGGCAGACACGGCATAAGGAACCTGGCTAAGATACTCAAAACTACTATAACTTTGAGCAGCCTAGGCAGATGGGTTGTGTGTTTTCTTATGGAAATCACCTATGGGGGGGTGATAAATAGGTTCCATGGGTTTATATAACATGAGAGGTCCAGTGGAAGTAGGTGGAGTTGGTAATTCCTTCGGAGAACAACTTGACTCAGGAACACCATACAACTCATTTCACATGATAATATTAATGTCTTCTTTGCACATAAATATGGATGAACTATTGGTGGGGTTGAAAAACGGCCCCTCATTTCCCCCTTGCAGAGGTGGAGGAGGTTGTGCACCCATTTGTTAATGAGGTTGTGTAGGAAATGGATGAGTTAAAATAGTAGGTTGTTGGGTAGATTGCAGTGGTGAAAGGAGCCTATGAACTTCATGCACCCAAGGGAATTCATGAGTAAGATGTTTATCTTTAAAAATTTTACAAGGGAACTTAATCATTCGACGATGCTCACTAGTATTCCCTCCCTGATTTTGGGGAGTTGGTTGAGGTTCCTGAGTAGTTCACTTTTTCTGTTTATTCTTCTTGTTAATTTTACCACCAGTTTGTTGGTAGTTCTTAGGTGTTGTGCACTTCACCATTAGAACGTCAGTGGACTACTCAGAAGAGGGTGCTTTAGTAGACCTAGACACACTTGCTGGGGCTTGATATGTAACAATCTAGTGCCCAAGCTGGGTATAAAGTTGGCTCATGGAATTAGAAATAGACCCAACCACGCCATCAACGTGTGGGCTAGAAACAGGTTTTGGTAGGTGTTGTGCTATACAACACCCCCCCCCCCCCCCCCCCCATTTCAAATTTTTCTTAATCTTATTCTAAGATGCTAAATAGGAAACAGGGTCCCTTTAGTTTGTGAAAAGAAATAAAACCTTTACATAGAAATAAATTTCTTTGTTTCTTGCTTTTCAAATAAAAAGTGCTTCAAAAAACTTTTTAAAAAATAAACATCGCAAATCAAATTCGCTTAAGGCTAAGGTGAATTCAATCCAAATATTCATGTTGTGATGCGAAGTTACTGCAAAAATATCAATCATAGAGCTTCTTAAAAAAATCGATTGACAAACATGCAATGCGATAAAACTCTCGCATATTGCATATCGCTAATTCCAAAAAATATGTTTTAATGGTCCATTGAAACTTTGCGATGCAATGTTAATAATAATAAAGTGGTTCAATAATAATAAAGGGTAAACATGATCTAGGAAAGTTAAATGAGGAATTTCCCAACTCTATATGCCAGGTCATCACTTATTGCAATCACGAAAATTTGAAAGACTCTTAGAACATGGCACTTATAACTCCCGACTTGTGCTATGTGATTGCTCTTTAAATATTAAAATAATATATTGAAATCGCTCATCGCAAAACCGGAAAGTTTATGGAACACATTCTAATAGAACCTTGGAAACCTACGATGTGATCTATTTATTGAGCATTAAAGTTTCACGTCGTTGGTTACGACAAAACATTAAAAACAGTTATGACTATGGTCCTTCAAGATTTCATCCTTCACGTTAATATCAATTTAAAATATGAAAATCTTTCGCATCAAATGCTCTTGCTCCGATTTTCGTCTATACTAATCTCAACACTATCTTTACAAGCTCTAGCTGCTCTGAAAATTTTTAGCCTATCGTTGTCCTCTGTTTCATTTTTGCAATTTGAATATGGAATTATGTAGCTAGACAAAATGTCAAAGAAAGCTTGAAGATGAATGTTCCCCCTGTAGTGGCGGAAGGACTGGAAAAGCTATGTTGATCTCGGATACTACATGTCAAGATTGTGGGAAAATTTCATGGGAAGGCATATATGATATGTTAGAAATGGAAAAGCCAAAGGTAATGGAAGGACATGCAATAGCTGATGGACCTGCAGAGTCAGAAAATACACTTGGTGAATTAGCTGACTCTTTTCTTCATCGAATAGAGGCCCGCCCAAATGTTTTTCCATATAAAGATATGGTAAAATGGGTAATTGAAAGCATCAATATAATTGACAGGAAACTTTTCACAGCTGATGGAAAAATGTTTGGATCCTTCAAGCCTGAAGACTTGAAGAAAATGTATCATTTGCCAGAGCCCCAGAAGTACTACAATAAATCATTCCTTGAAGCTTTCTTGAAGAAAAATCAAATAGAGTCAGACCCCATCACACAATGGATACACTTCCCTAACAAACACAAGCATGAATCATCTGGTATGTATTCTTTGGACTCCCTGGCATCCCCATATTGTTATGTTGCCGCAATGATGTGTAGACTATCTTGAAGCTCCAATACTGCTAATTTTTCCATTGAAATGGTTCCATTAATAGAAGCAACATTGAACTCTTTTGTGATGGATCGGGCTAATATCCTATTAGATAAAGTTGCCATCCAAATAATTGATTATAGGAAAAACATGTATGTTTCCACCCGAGTTGTTCCCCCATTTTATATTGTAGGTTTTAACCTCGTACATAAATTACCTGCATACGAATTCTAAATCACAGGAAAAATAAAAATGTGAGAGCATAACACATAAAACACATATACACAGAGATTTCCCACTGGATCCCAAAACCGGGACTACCAGCTTGATTTTTCATTATGTTCCTTTCAATGTTACAATACATATTTACACATGCCGAAGCATCCAATACCATGGACCGAAAACCATCGCGTCCAAAACCATGGACCGAAAACCATAGGTAGGTTCGCCCAACCTAATATAGGGTACAAAAAACAATTCCCGGGGCGGTGCCCCAGACCCCGTAGAGTGGGGCTACCCGCACCCCTCAAACCCCCTGGACAGGGGGGGCTGTCGCCCCCCCTTTGACCTCCCCATTGCGCAATCGGCACAATGAAGGGGGGGCTCCGCCCCCCCCTAACCCCCTGGTTCACTACGTAGGTTAGTCGTGGAAAGAATATAACACAACCCAACATATATGAGTGCCTATATAGTCGATACCATTTGTTTCAATTCCAATTTTCCCATAATGGGCTGGGAGTGGACTATCTAGGACCCAACCCCTTTCCATTTTTACCATAAATGCTAGTGGAAGACCCAATATAAGAAGGATTTCTACAAAATTTGTCATGGTTTCATCCTACCCATTCATCAGGTCATTTTTAATAGACCATCTCCTCGGTTGTCCGAGGAGGCCAGTGGTTATTTAACTTCAATTGGAAATTGATTTGGGGAAGAAATTTTCACATACATTAGGATTTTTTGGTAGCATTACCGACTGGCATGTCCTTCCTCTCTATGTCCCAGAAAAACTATTGGCTAGGGAAATAGCCTATCAGAGAGTTGAAAAAGGGCTTACAAAAAATCTCAAAGAAGCCAAGAAACAATTATGGCTTGCCTTTCTTGTTTGCTATGGAATCTATTCATTACATGACTATAAACATGCCCAAATTGAAGCTGAGAAAACAAAGGATTTGAACCTAACTATTATTCCCAAAAGACAGTATGACCCGAATAAAGTTGCTTATAATTTCACTGCTCAGGTAAAGGTTAAACAATTTGTCTATGAAGACGATAAATTCGATGACTTATTTGCATCAGTAGAGACATTCACACAAGTGAGCCACCTGGCAAAAATCAAGCTAGAATCAGAAAAAATGGAACAATTCATCCAATACAGGATACAAAGGCTTCATACAATACCACTGGATTTATTGTATAATGCACTAATCATCCAGGAAACAGAGCAAAGCACGGAGCAGAATATAGAGAAAACTTTTGGTGCAGATGAGACAAGCGACAAGGCAAGTGAACAATTAGGCAAAGATGTCCACATTGATCTAATATTGATCAAAGAATGGGAACAATTTGATCAACAGATAAAAGGTCAAAGTGATATGCAAAATGTTATCACACCAAGATCCCCCTTAAACAACAACACATGATTCATGATCCTGTGATTGAAAAACAATCTAGCAAGAAATCAGCTCTAAAAGAAAATCCCTAAGTATCCTTCATCAGAGATTACACTGAGCATAGAAGAAATTCCACCTTTGGATGTGTTTTATAGCCCTAAACACAGAACTGTAGTCAAAAGGCAAAGGAAAAAAAGAAAGATAGACCAAGAATCAACAACATTTCCTCAAGTTGAATCCATGAATGTCATCTGGAAAGACTCAAAAGTCAATCCCTTTGAGGACTTGACCAAATTATCTCAGTTTGCAAGAGTGTATACAACTGCCATGATAGATAAAGCAACCGAAGTTAATCAATTAGTTAAGGAAAAAGATCAAAAGATTAAACAACTTGAAGAACAGTTAATGGTGGCTATTGAAAGAAAACAAAAGCTATCTCGAGAGTTTGGACAACTAAAACTGGCACATCATGAAGAGATGAAATCTAAGGATGAGCAAATAAAGCAGCTACAACTCTCAATGGAGCAATTCAAAGACAATCCCAAAGTTGAAGAGTTTATAAAGGAAGCCTTACAAATAAATAATTTCTTATCTCAACAGCTAATCCAACTCTGTCGAAAGATATCTCCCATTTATCCACTATGTATCAAAACCAAAGCACTAATAGATTAAGTGGTCAATTCCAAGTTGGAATTTGAGGACGCATATGACAAAATCACAGGTTACATCTCTTGGAAAAACACAGAAATGGGAAAGGCTGCTAAATTGTTGGTAATTGAAGAATCTCATAAAGAGATATTATTTTCAGAATGGGAGACACAACTGATCAAAGCAGAAAGAGCTACTTCAAGGGTCAGGGTGGTGATGAATAATATCATTGAGCCGATAAATGATAACTTACACAACGCCAATTTAATTTTGAGTGTTCCCCAGAAAACCTTCCAAAAGAAAAAGTGTTGGAAAAACAATTGAAGCAAGATTTGAATACCAAAGAGGAGCAACTCAAAAAATTAAAAAGCCTCAATTGGGATATACATTGGTTCTATTTAGTCAAACCACATAGCCAACAAATGAAAATCAAATTTCTTGCTGATGTAGCCCATTGCATGATGCCAAAACTCTCGGATGCAGTATACATAGGTCAGTTACATGCTAGGATGAGTCATCTGCCAGAGATCCAAACTATGCTCGAGATTTATCAGTTAAAGCCACAGGAGGAATAATATATGCAATGCATCTTTTCAAAAGTTATCGCAATTCTATTTTTTAACATGAAATCCCATATTTTGGGAAAGGTTGTTCCAACCACCCTAAGCACTTTTTACAAATAGTTTGTCTTTTATTTTTTTATAAAGACCCTTTCATGTCATCTTAGAAAGGGTCCTGAAATTGTATTAAATTAGATTGAAGAAGATAGCATTTCTGTACTTCTTAATTTACTTTTGTAGAAAACAGGGATCAAGGTTCAACTTGTTGGCAAGGGATTTCAAGAGGACTTGCATTTCTGTATCTTTTTGAAGTTTTCAAAATAGGAAGAGTGAACCAGATTGTTACTCCTGTAAGAGGACTCAAATACATATGGTATTTTTATCAATGTATTTTGTTTCATGTTATGCAATTAAACAGTGTTTTGATTCAATATTGTTGTTATATGTGAATGTTCATACAATTTTGCATTATATCAGTTTTGAATAAGTTGGAATTGATATTTTGAACACATATGCTGACAATTGATGTTATTATGATATGTGATATGTTCTATATCACTTTGTTTAAAGTGATCATCATTCATGCTTAACTTTCTATAACCAAGTGATTGATCTTCATTAGCATTTGATTACCAGAAATCATTATAAATCGCATTGATATTGGATTACCCGGGTTATATATAGATCTATTTGTATACTTTCATAAGTTTATATTCAAACCATCTATCATTTTGTTATATATATTAAGCATCAATTCATCAAAACACATTCTATTGGGAAATTAGTCCCATACCATCTAGTCAGAGCCACCATACCAAATGGAAAAGGAACTGCATTAAGGGTCAGACTGGATGATTATCCCCAATGTTGGTGCAACGATTCTTAAGGCATTAAAATTTTTGGCACTAGAAGGAGGGCCTGACTATGAATGGCAAGTAAATCTAAATCTATAGGCCGTTCAAAGAGTAAAACTCCCTCACCAGCACCTCCAACTTCTCGTTCGCATTCCAAATCTCCTATTCCCAAGCGAGAAGTTGAAAAGAAAAATACAGAACCCACTGCTGAAATCCTAAACAAACCAGACAGATCTTCTTCTGAACCCCCTGAAGTACAATCTTTGATCTACAACTTACAGGGGATTTCAATATCTCAATAAAAGTCCGAGTTATCCCAAGGTAGTGTCACTTCTCAATATATCGCATCGCAACCGCTAACTAGAGCACAAAGTGAAAAACTTGGAATCCCACTAGTTGAATTCCCTCTACCAAGTCATAAAAGGGCTAAGAAGACACCATCAGAATCTAACAGTGAGGCTCTTTCCTCATCATCTTCCATTCCATCCATGTCATTGCAAGGTCACACACCTGCTTCCCAACTCCAAATCGTAATTCACACAGGTACAGGATCTACACCATCCTCTACCCAATCACCTTCAACCACTGCTTCACTCTCTTCTACTAATATCCCAACAAAGGCACAAAATCAACCTCAGCCAAGGCCATAGACCAACCCAAGAGCTGTTAGAATGGCTGGACCTTTGACGTAATTTCCAGCACATCCATAAAAATGGTTACCTAAGTTTAACCTTGATAATGGCCTGTTAGCTGAAGAACATATAAATAATTTCATGTTGTCCATTAATTTGAATGGAGTAGCAGAAGAAGACGCAGTTGTAAGATTATTCCCATATACTCTACAAGGAGCAATAGGATCATGGTACTTTTCGTTACCATCAGGCTCTATTAATAGCTGGGATGCTTTTCAAGAGAAATTTTTAACTAAATTTGGAGATGATAGGTCTACAACAACTTTGATAAATGACCTCTCCAATTTGAAATCTGAACCAAAAGAACCCATTAAGGAATTCAACTCATGTTTCCATAAGTTATTGAATAAAATACCTACGGTGTCCAAGCCTAGCGAGAAGGTCTGAAATGAATGGTATATTTCTGCTCTACCTTCAAACACAACCATCTTTGTTGATAGAGTTGCCAAATTGACATTAGCATAAAATATGAAAGAAGCAATAGCTTTTGAAAAAAGTATCTTGGCCATAGAAAATAAAAATGTATTAGAGGAAAGAAAATCCAAGAAAGTAACCTTTAGAGTGTAGAAATTCCCACTGTAGATCAACAGATTATGCAATATACTAAGGCAAAATACAAGATCTACTTCTACAAAAAACTTTGCGAAAGCTTGATCAATTTGAGCACGATCAATTGAGAACACATATAATTGAGAATGAGGAATCAATCACACATAACGCTGAAGAATAACCCGGGGAAAGCCTCAGCCTAAAACCCCAATCTCTGTATTATCATACAAGTGGAAATATGTTCAAGTTACAAAAGGAATCATCTCTCAAGCTATCCTGCTCTCTCTGCAATCAAACAATGCAACTCACAGACTGAATAGACACTAGATATGCCTTCCCTCTCCCCTCCAAGCCTTCTATTTCCTTGTGCAGTTTTTCTTGTGGTCCAATGATGCCACATGTATGAATTGGCCTCATCACACTCACTAAACTGAAGAAGTAACTGTGCAATATCCAAGGAATGAATTCCTTATGCATGCAAGATATATTCACAATGTAATATTCTTGCAGCTGATAGTACACTGTCCCTCCATCTAATCTCAACTGGGTCTCTATCTGAACTGACATGTATGAGTTATTTATGAGAGAATAATCAGTTATCTGAAGTTAAATAGTTACATGCATGCATGCATTAACTAACTGAACTTACAATTAATTCAACAAACTATTTGAATTAATCTAACTGGAATTGACTCAATTAATTGAGCCAACTAATTACAACTCAATATTACAACTCATCCTTATGTCTTTAATTGATGGATAAATTCCTCAATCAATGGAGAAACTGTTGCATGTACCCACATAGACTTCATGTTTGATTTTCTACAACTAATTAACTCAAGGTGAATTAATTAATTATTTTACAAACATCTGCAAAGGTCAAGTTCGAATTTTTACTTCTCTATTTTAGTTCAGGGACTAACTAAAATAGAAGGTACCCTGAAATGCTATTTATAGCAGTACTAAATTTAGCACTTCTATATTTAGCATTTCTTGTTGCTATTTTCAACATGGAGATGAATCAAAGAAGAAAGTAACCAAATATCCATATGACATAGAAGGCCTGCAAAAGGTTCTTAAAACTATGTCCAATGAAATGGTAGAGATTAAAAAGAAGGTAGTTGAATCTTCATTAAAAAAAAAAAAAAAACATTTAGGATTTTTAAAAGAAATTAGCTAGTAAATCCTCAGCCTCGAAACATTATATCAAATGCAGAATCTAATTTAGATGATGATGAAGAAGAAGAAGATATAGTTTTATCAGCTGAAGAAATAGAGGAAGAAGAAACAGTTGAATGTCATGGAATGTGGGACTTTATTCTACCCAACTCCGATGAAAGTGAACAGGAAGCCCTACCAGTAAACACAAGAATTAAAAGTCTCATAAAGCCTAATCAGTCAAATCAAAAGAGGAAAAACTCAAATCCTGTTACTAAAGGGAAAATTCCCGCGAAGAAAACTCCAAATTCATCTCCCCAAACAAAACCATCTTCATCCAATCCTCCATCATCATCCAAAACTCTAGTAGTTTCAGATTCCATGGATTATAACATAATTGAAGATATGAAGAAGACTTGAGAAAGCATTTCTCTTCATGAACTTAGCAAGTTCAAACATCAACAAAAGTTGTTGCTTAAGGAATTAAATGCAGTACCTTCTTCTCCTCTTCCAACTAGGGTATTATCCAAGGCAGCAAGAGGATTGGGTAGGCCACCATTTGATAAGGTGGATTCTACCCATGCTGGTTTAATTAGGGATAGATCAAATTCTCGTACCCCTCCTTTTCTTTTGACTTATGAGATCTACAATAGAAATTTGCATAACTGCTTGATTGATTCAGGGGCTTCATCAAATATAATGCCAACATCAGTTTGATCCAAATTAAATATTGAACCTCGGAAGTTTGCAGTTCATATTGTCCAATTGGATCAAACTAAGGTTCAAGTTTTAGGAGAAATAAATTCAATTACTATTAGACTATCTGTTGATCTAAGGGTTGTTCAAATAATTGATACATTGATTGCTGACATCCCTGATTTTTATGGTTTAATTCTTAGCATAGATTGGTCTGAAAATCTTCATGGTTATATTTCAATTAACTAGTCTCACATGTGGCTTCCTTATAATGGGAAGCCAAATAAAATTAGAATCGACCACGAAAAACACCTGACTCACACAGTAACAAAATTTGAAGAATAAAATGAACCAATAGCCTTCAATAATAATATTCTTTGAAACTATTTGGCTAAATCATTTTTCGGGAACTTCAATGCTCAGCAATCACCATTTTTAGTTAGTAATGTCACATCACAAGTTGAGAATTTTTCACAGACCAATACTTCTAAGTGTGTTAATGTTGTAGATAAACTTGTAGATAAGCCTTTATTTTGGTCCTTGAATTTTGATGGATCTAAATCTAATGACGGTGCAAGAGAATGATGTATTCTAGTTAGTATTAAAGGAGAAAATACAATGTTATCATGCAGGGTAGAATTTGAGTTTACCAATAATCTTGCAGAATATGAAGCCTTGATTCAAGGTCTTTATAAAGTAATAAGTCTTGATGTTAAATATCTGAAAGTGTTTGGTGAATCTGAAATAGTGATAAAACAAGTAAGAAATATTATTCATGGTCTTTCAGGAAACCTCAAACATTATCAATCACTTGCTTAAGATCTTATTTCTCATTTTCTGGCATTTGATATTTCTCCTATTCCCAAATCACAAAATGCAGCAGCAGATCTCCTAGCTAATGTAGCTTCTAAGCTCCTTCCATCTGAGGATTATAGTCCGGATAGATTTTCTATTGAATTAATTTTTAGACCATCCATCACAGATAATTTCACCAATTGGCGTGTGTTCAATCATGATGAAGATATATAGAATTTCTTAACATCTGAGGAATCTTATGAAGACCAAACCATCGATGAAAGTGATCATGATCTACAATTAAATCAGAAAATCAATGAAAACCCTATTCCTAAATCTGTGGTTAAATTGGAAGATATATATGATATTAAGGATAAATTCAAAAAGGTCACTAATTCAAAACTTCAAAGTTAAACTTTAAGGTTTGATTTAGTAAATCATGGTACTGATTCCAAACCACAAAATGTCAATCTAGGACTTGGACTTTCACCTGATGAAAGATTTGCCTTCATCATATTATTTAAAAAATACAAAGGTATTTTTGCTTGGAATTATGAATATCTAAAAACTTATGATGCCTCTATTATTCAACATACAATTCCAATGATTTCTGATGAGAAACCTGTACAACAGAAATTAAGGAAAATTCACCCCAATCTTGAGAGTTAAATCAAATGAGAGTTGAATAAACTCCTTAAAGCCAAAATAATTTTTCCTATCAGACATTTGAAATGGGTCTCAAATTTGTTACCTGTCAGGAAAAAGAATGACGATATTAGGATTTGTATAGATTTTAGAAATTTCAACATAGCATGTCAAAAAGATAATTTCCCATTACCAACAATGGAGCAGATACTTCAATCAATAGTTGGCTCAGATGTCTTTTCTTGATGGTTTTTTAGGATATAATCAGATCCTGGTACATCCAGATGATAGATTAAAGACTTCATTCATAACCAAATAGGGAACATATGCTTATCAGAAAATGCCTTTTGGTTTGATAAATGTTGGAGCTACTTTCCAATGAGCCATGGACATAGCTTTCAAAGGTTTGATCAATAAAACGGTCGTTATTTACTTGGATGACATAATTGTCTATTCTAAGAAAAAGAGTAACCATTTGTATGATTTAAAGCAAATCTTTGAACGTTTCAAAAAGTATGGGATCTCCTTAAATCCTAAAAAATCCTTCTTTTCTCTTAATGAAGGTAAACTCTTAGGGTTTATTGTATCCAAAAATGGCATATACATTGATCCTGATAGGAAAAAGGAGATTTATGATATCCCTTTACCACATAATAAGAAATCTATGCAATCATTCTTGGGATAGTTAAATTTTGTAAAAATATTTGTTCGTGGTTTTTCTCATATTGTTCTACCCTTGCAATCCATGTTTAAGAAAAATTCATTCTTCAAATGGAGACATAACGAAAGAGAAGCTTTTGACTCAATCAAACAAGCAATCATTAATGCTCCTGCATTGAATACTCCAAATTTTTCTAGTCACTTTATTTTGTATACTTTGTCCACCCAATCATCTTATGTTGGTGTTTTAACACAGATCAATGATCAGTAGGTGGAAGCACCCATATCTTTATTTAGCTCCAATTTGCAGGGTGTTGAGCTTAATTATTTAGAAGTTGAGAAACACGCCTTCGCTATATTTAAACTTGTTAAACATTTTAGACCTTTCCTCCTAAAAACACATACAAAAGTGATAGTCCCATTCTCTGTAGTGAGGCATTTGCTAATTCAAAGAGAAGTAGGAGAGAAAAGAGTTAGCTAGGTAACAACTTTACAATAAAATGACATTGATATTAAACTAGTGAAAATTGTTAGAGGACAAGGTTTTTGCAGGTTACTGACAGGAGCTTCCAATATACCAGATCATAAAGATTCAAATAGTAATGCACAAGTAAATGAGATAAGTATGATTCTAAATCTCAATATGTTGATCTGATTTTTTACTTGAAAAATGGATATGCCCCCCCTGAATTCAGCTACAAAAACAAATGTGCCCTAAGGTTAAAATCCAAACACTATGAAATCATTGATAATGTGTTATTCAGGAGAAACCATGATTTTGTTTTGTTAAGATACCTTGAAAAATCTGAAGCACAAACTGTTTTACAGGAACTCCATGATGGCCCAACTGGTGGACACTTTGGAGGAGACACTACAACACACAAAACACTGCATGCTAGGTATTATTGGCCAACTTTGTTCAAATATACCCATGACTATGTGAGGAAATGTAAGATATGCCAAACTGCTAGTGGGAGACAAAGGAAACTAGCCTTTCCTCTACAACCAGTTAACATTGAGCAACCATTTGAGTAGTGGGGGCTTGATATTATAGGAGAGATCGTTCCTCATTCTTCCAAGCAGCACAGATACATCCTTATAGCCACAGACTACTTCACTAAGTGGGTAGAAGAAATTCCACTAAAGGTAGAAAATTCTAATGCGATTATTGAATTTATTGATCATTTCATCATCACCAGGTTTGGTTTACCTAATGCACTTATCTTTGAAAATGCATCTTATTTTTCTGGAAACAATATAGTCAAATTTTCTCTTAAGAGAGGTTTTAAGTTAAAATACTCTGCAAATTACTATCCCAAAGGAAATGGCTTAGGAGAGTCAACTAAAAAAAATCTCATCAGGATTATTAAAATAATTATTGATCAAAGCCAAAAGAATTCGCATAATTCTTTAATATTCGCACTATGGGCAGATCGTATAACTTAGAAGGCCTGAATAGGTACTTCTCCTTTTAACTTAGTGTATGGGAAAGAAGTTGTTATTCCACCAAATCTAGCCTTCTCATCACTAGCCCTAATACAATTCATTGAAGAAACTCCTTCTTCCTCTATTCAATTAAGGTTTGATCAAATTCTTAAATTAGATTAGGAAAGAGAAAAAGCCAAGATTACTCATGCTAAACATCAGCAAGTCATTAAATCCTCTTTTGATGCAAGTTCAGCTGGCTCAAAAATATTATAGATTGGTGATCTCGTTTTGAAATGGGACAAAGCACATGAAGAAAAAGGTAAGCATACCAAATTTCAGAAGATGTGGCTTGGACCATTCGAGATTGTCGAAAATATAGGCTCATCAACATTTCTACTGCAAGAATTAACAGGAAGGAGAGATTCTCTTCTTGTGAATGGGCTTATCCTAAAGAAATTCTTTCCCTAACGAGGTAACCCCTTCTTATCTATACATATTTTTCTATGAAAATTTTGATTTCTTTCAGAAATAATGTTGTAAATAGTATACCATTGGCTTTTTACTATTGAAATATCTTCGAAAATATATTGTAAATATCCGCTTTTAAAAAGTAGAAAATTTCAAGGAAATGATTATAGTTTTGGAAATCAGATAAACATCATAAAACTCTGAGATGTTCTTTGAAATTGTGAAATCTTTCAAACCTGGAAAACATAGTGAACCATTTTAAGTTTTATCAGTTGAGAAAGGTTATTTTTAAAAAAGTAAAGACTTTCTACAACTAAGCATCTACATCTCTATAATTGTCATCCAATAACTCTTAAGGAGTCAAAGATTCACCCCATCCACTTGGTTTATGATTTTTTAGAGTGTAATTCTAAAATATATTTGATTTAAAAGATAAGAGGTCTCATTACGAGCCTGCTTACCATGATCATAGGCAACTAATTAAACTAACATTACCATACTACATACCAAAACAGGGTAATGGCTTATAATCATAAGACAAGGGGTCTCATTATGAGCTAGCTTGTTCAGTTCAATTACAACTAGTGAATGGCATTGTCACCTTCTGGCTCCCAAACCAGGGCAATGGCTTTTATCCAAAACATATATATATATTATATATATATATATATATATATATATATATATATATATATAGATATATATATATTATATATATTATATATAATATATTATTTATATATATATATATATAATATATATATATATCTGAATTTATCTTTAAAGAATTATTACTCTTAGATGGATGGATAACAATATAATTGATGGATAAAAGGTAACCCTATCGAGACTATAGATGTTTGTTGGCAGCAGTGGCACTACCTATGACAAAAGAGTAAATTCAAAAGCTAAGTTGGAGGAGCCCCCTACTTTATCTTTGATAACCAATCAAGGCTTGAAGAAACTAAATATGTTTTCATTTATAATAATGGTTTCTAAAAGAAATTGCAAAATTGATCAATTTTTCTTATTCAAAGTAATTGTATTTATCTAACTGATTCCAAAATAGTTTCCTTTTCCTCAATTGTTTGTACTTGAGAAAGTGTTAGAAATTTCATCATTTTATTCAGAGATAACTGGTTATTTTAGTGAATCTCCAATTGTTGTGCTATACAACAACCCCACCATTTCACATTTTTCTTAATCTTATTCTAAGATGCTAAGGAGGAAATAGGGTCCCTTTAGTTTGTGAAAAGCAATAAAACCTTTACATAGAAATAAATTTCTTTGTTTCTTGCTTTTTTAAATAAAAAGTGCTTCAAAAACCTTTCTAAAAAATCAAACATCGCAAATCGCATTCGCTTAAGGCTAAGGTACATTCATTTCAAATATTCATGTTGTGATGTTTGAAGTTACCGCAAAAATCTCAATCGTAGAGCTTCTTAGAACAATCCATTAAAAAACATGCGATGTGATAAAACTATCGCATATCGCATATCGTTGATTCCAAAAAATGTGTTTTAACGGTCCATTAAAACTTTGTGATGCAATATGATTCTCTCATTTCGCATACCCCAAAAACCAAAAGAAACTAGCCCAGAAAATTGCTATGTGATATATGTCTATCGGATATCGCAATCTCAGTAGAAACAAGTGAGTCTCATCTTGGGGACATGCAATGCGATGTTAATAAAAATAAAGTGGTTTAATAATAATAAATGGTAAACATAATCTGTGCAAGTTAAATGAGGAATTTCCCAACTCTATATGTCAGGTCGTCACTTATCACAATCACAGAAATTTGAAAGACTCTTAGAACATGGCACTTATAACTCCCGACTTGCGATATATAATTGTTCTTTAAATATTATAATAATATATTGAAATCGCTCATTGCAAAACCAAAAAGTTTATTGCACACTTTCTAATAGAACCTTCAAAACCTACAATGCAATCAATTCATTGAACATTAAAGTTTCACATCATTGGTTACAACAAAACATTACAAACAGTTATGACTGCGGTCCTTCAATATTTCATCCTTCATGTTAATATCAATTTACAATACGAAATCCTTCACATCAAATGCTCCTGATCTGATTTTCATTTGTACTAATATCAACACTATCTTTACAAGTTTTAGCTGCTCTAAAAAAATTTAGCCTATCACTGTCCTTTGTTTCATTTTTGCAGTTTGAATTTGGAAGTATGCAGCCAGCCAAAATATCAAAGAAAGCTCAAAAGGTGAAAGTTCCCCTAGTAGTGGCGAAAGGATCGGAAAAAACTGTGTTGATCTCAGATAGTACATATCAATTTTGTGGGAAAATTTCATGGGAAGGCATATGTGATATGTTAGAAATGGAAAAGCCAAAGGTAATGGAAGGACATGCAATAGTTGATGGACCTGCAGAGTCAGAAAATACACTTGGTGAATTAGCCGACTCTTTTCTTCATCAAATAGAGGCCCACCCAAATGTTTTGCCATATAATGATATGGTAAAATGGGTAATCGAAAGCATCAATATAATGGACAGGACGCTTTTCACAGCTGATGGAAAAAATTTTGGATCCTTCAAGCCTGAAGACTTGAAGAAAATGTATCATTTGCCAGAGCCCCAGAAGTACTACAATAAATCATTACTTGAAGCTTTCTCGAAGGAAAATCAAATAGTGTCAGACCCCATCAGACAATGGTTACACTTCCCTAACAAACAAAAGTACGAATCATCTGGTATGTATTCTTTGGACTCCCTAGCGTCTCCATATTGTTATGTTGCTACATTGATGTGTAGACTATTTGGAAGCTCCAATACTGCTAAGTTTTCCATTGAAATGGTTCCATTAATAGAAGCAACATTGAACTCTTTTGTGATGGATTGGGATAATATCCTATCAGATGAAACGACGATCCAAATACTTGATTATAGGAAAAACAGGTATGTTTCCACCCAAGTTGTTCCCCCATTTTATATGAGTGCTTATATAATCGATACCCATTCATCGGGCCATTTTTAATAGACCAGCTCATAGGCTATTCGAGGAGGCTAGTATTGATTTAACTTCAATTAGCAGTTGGTTTGGGGAAGAAATGTTCACATACATTAGGGTTTTTGGTAGCATTACCACCCTGCATGTCCTTCCTCTTTATGTCCTAAACAAATTGTTGGCTAGGGAAATAACCTATCAGACAGTTGAAAAAGGGCTTACAAAAAATATTAAAGAAGCCAAGGAACAATTATGGCCTGTCTTTCCTGTTTGCTACAACATTTGTTCATTACATGACTATAAACATGCCAAATTTTAAGCCAAGAAAACAAAGGATTTGAACCTAGCTGTTATTCCCAAAAGGCAGTATGACCCGAATAAAGTTGCTTATAATTTCACTGATTAGGTAAAGGTTAAACAATTTGTCCATGAGGACAATGAATTCGATGACTTATTTACATCAATAGAGACATTCACACAAGTGAAACCCCTGGAAAAAATCAAGCTAGAATCAGAAAACATGGACTAATTCATCCAATATAGGTGTTGGGCTGTGAATACAACCACTTTGTAACACTTATTTCATCCATTTTTACTCTTCTCTCTTATATCATTTGTTATAATTTATCATTTAAATCCATTTTATAAATTATTT
This sequence comes from Pinus taeda, assembly GCA_000404065.3. Lineage (NCBI taxonomy): Eukaryota > Viridiplantae > Streptophyta > Pinopsida > Pinales > Pinaceae > Pinus > Pinus taeda. The sequence continues at coordinate 79,735 of APFE031685981.1, forward strand.
ATGCTCTTATGGATGCATATTATTTATCTTCCTTTATTTCTAATAAATTGATGATTATGCATGATTTTATCAATGATAGTTTTAATAAGTTGGTTATAACATTATTCGCCATTTTTAGCTTCCAAGATAATTTCCAGATTGAAGATTTGATCATTAAGAGTGCCAACTCAGAAATGCGCTGGAATAAGGAGTGACAATTTTGCGGTTGAGATTCTGAGCAAATGGAGAAGAATCTGGAAAATCTGGAAAATGGCTTTTGTCCAAACAGACCCAATCAACTTTAACAAAGAATGGTTTGCCCAAATTCAACTTGTACTGAGAGAAACGCAGGGTTCTTTGAGCACGATTTTCTCAGATTTGTTGTTGCGACCGTCCTCCAAATCTCAGCTGCAAAGCCAAATTCGTCTTGCTCTTGTTGAGAGATGAATGGAAATATATCTTCTTATTGATCAATTGGTTGGAAACAATCCAATTTTGTAATACAAATCATGTTGTACTTATCTTTATTATAACTTCTCTCTTATCTCTCTATTTAAATGAAAACAGAGATCAGATATGGGAGGACTTCAAGAGGACTTTAGGGATTCGAATGATGGAGAATTGATGATTCAGACTTACAGATTCAAGAATGATGATGGATTATTCATGATAGGATAGAATAGGAGGGAAAGGAGATTGCTTCATTACCATTGTAATTCTCAAGCTTTTGTTGTAGTAATGATTTCACAATTTGATGATTAATATATGATTTGGGAGTTGCTGCTCATTCTTCTCACCTGAAGTAGCCCAGCAGCATCCGCTGGTGACTAAGGGCCCAACCACTGGTGGATTACACTGCTGCTGTGTATTATATCTTTCCAATTTACGCCATGCGATTGCTTGATTTAATTCTTATTTCTTTGAATCGTATTGCCTAACAATTTCATGTTTTTGCAGCGAGCTATTATAATATTTTATGAAATTGTTTTATTGCACAAGCTGGGATTGAATCGTGTGGCTATTCTTTTCCATCATAACAAAGATTATTTTTCTCCTCAATGTATATTGTTATGTTGTTCATTTCAAATGTAAAGCTTCGCCGCTCATTTCAAACTTTGATATTCATTATGGATTGTTGGTTATTTGATTTCTTTAATTACAGTTTGTTGTCTATTTCCTTTGTTGTTCATTTCTGTTGATTAATTGCAAGAGTTTTCTTTTAAAGAGTTTTCCTAGTTTACTTTCAATAGCAGCTTCAGTTCAATTTTGATTTCCTTTTAATTGCTTTAAAGCAGGACTGTCAACTGTAGAGAACATTGGTTATTGCTTTCTCGTTCCCAGATTGATTGTCTT